>SRPY01000388.1:0-30115 GCA_018360145.1 Claviceps africana | reverse complement strand
AGTTATTATAAATTTAGCTTTAAATAGCAACTATTATATATATTTTAGTATATATATATAATTCTATTTAGATTTAATTTAAAATTAATTTATATACCTCCTTTTTATACTTTTTATATATAACTATAGTATACTACTTAATATTATACTATAATTTAATATAGTATCTTTATTATTATTAAAATTAAAGTTTAATAAAAGTAATAAAGAGTGCCTTAGTTTAAAAATATTTAAGCTACTTCTATATAAGCTTATTTAACTTTATATATTATTAAAGTTAAAATTATCTTTAGGTATAAAACTTAATAATAAAAGTTATTTATATTAGTGTTATTATTTTCGCTTTATAATAAATTAGTATAATATAGTAAATTAACTTTATATATAGTATAAAGCCTTACTGTTCCTACTCTTTTAGTTTATAAACCTGCCTTATAATAATATATTATAATAACTTATTTATATTTAAAACCTATACTTTACCCTATTCTTCTAAATTATATCTTAATTTAATTTATAATAGGATTTTACTATATAAAGTAAAGGGATATATTATTTAAACTAGTAATAAGTATTAAAATGTAAAATTTCTATTATATTATTATTTAAGGTAAGTAAGTCTTAATTATCTATAAGCATTTATATTACTCCTTAGTATAAACTAAACCGAATTATAAGGCGTTATTTATACTATACTTAGTCACTTATATTTAGCTATTCTTCTATAAATATATAGTTAGATATTTATAATAAAAGATAAAAAAAGTATATACCTAAAATTAAGCTATATAGCTTATTATATTATATAATTAACTTTGCTTTTAGTAAAGAAAATAATTGCTTACGCTTTCTAAAAGGCTTTATATTTATATATAAACAATATTTTTCTACTCTATATTAAAAATATATATAATAAAAGTAAATATATTATTACACTTACTACTCCTAATTATACCTTTCTTAATTAATATAATTCTTAAAATATAGCCTTAATTCTATAAAGTATTAGTAATTTTATTTATATAAATAAAAAAAAAATACTTTATATATATTATTAGTTTTAGTTTACTATTACTTTAATAATATAAAAAATATTTAGTATAAATTATAATAAAAGATATTTCTACTGTACCTTAATATAAAACTTTTAAAATAAAATTTTAAATACTATATAAAATATATAATAGTATATATTATATATTTCGCTATTTATAAAAACCTAAAGAAAGGGAATAGCTATATTTTATTTTTAATAATAAATAAATATAATAAATATAAAGAATAATACCTTTTTTAAGTATAGGGCTATACTATACTTAAATAATTTTAATATTCCCTAATTTATAAAGGTATTTATAATTTATATTAAAGGAAAATTAATTTATTTAAGTATTTTACTATTATAGTGCTTATTATTTATAAAAGTAAATAACTATTTAATATATACTATTATTAATAAAGTATTATATCTACTACTTTATTAGTAAAATATAGAGTAAAAATAGAAGATAATAACTTATTTAATATTTATTTTATTATTATTTTAGGTATTTATAAAAGACAGTAAGTTATAATAATCTTAAAGGGAAGAGAATAATTTACTTTTTCTAAAGAATTATATAAAGGTAATTAGTATTAATAAAACTATAATATATATTAGTAAGATATTTACTTTTATATTTATTAATAAACTATATAAGCTTTATTAATTTAAGAAATATATCTATATTAAATTAATTCTAATTAGAATTAAAATTAATCCTAAATAGAATTTATAATAAAATATAGACTATATACTTAAACTAGTATATAGTTTATTAATATATTAAATAATATATATAAGGCTTAATATAATTAATAAAGGGACTTTATTTAGCAGCAGCAGAGGGTATTAATACTTACTATAAAAATGTAAAATTATCTAAGGTATTATTTTAAAATATAAAGGGATAAAAATATTAAATATAATATTATATATTAATTATTTAAGTATATTATCTCTTTAAAAATAATTATAATTTATAATAAAATTAATTAAATATTATAACACTATAGAGAATTAAATATTTACTATATATTGTTTTTTTTTATATATTATTAATAAAAAAAGAGCATTTTTCCTTAAAATCGCTAATATATATATCTTTAATAATGCTTTAAATAACATTATAGTAATTAATAAATTTAAGTTTTATTAAACTAAAAAAGTAGTTTAAGGTTTAATTAAAGTTTTCTATATATTAATTAATATAATAAATATATAGTTATTAAAATTATATAATTTCTCTATATTTTACTTATTCTATAATTAATTAATAGGAATTTTAAAAGGGACAGTATAATATCTTTTATTAAAATTTATTTTAAATAGAAAATACTTAATTAAAAAAAAAGAAAATATTAATATTAAATATAAGCTTATATTAAAAAGAAAAAATATACTTAATTGCTCTTTTCTTTATTATTATAGTTAAGATATTTTCTCTTATCTTTAATATAGTATTTAGTATTTTAAATATAATAACTATATATTTAGTATTATATAAAATTAGTGTAAGATTTAAGTAAGCTTTACTACTAATATATTTATATTAATAACGTTTTACTAAAATAACTCTTAATATAGTATATATAGTAATAATAGCTTTTTTATATTAATATATACTATATTAAATAATATTCTAAGGCCTTTTAAAGTTAGCTAGTAATAGCGCTTTAATTAAAATAATATAGGCAACGCCTTTTAGCTCTATATATAGTATTTTTAAAATTATTATAATATAGTATACTTTAAATATAAATAATATATTTTAATAAAGAGAGAATATAGTGTTTAATAATTTTTATTTAAAGAGAATAAGTAGTTTATTATTTAAGTATATTTAGTTTATTTTTAGTTATATAGAAGAAATAATTAAATTAAGAAAGATATATATTTAATTTTAAGGTATATACTTTAATATAAAAGTTATAATATCTTTAATATTTAAACTATTACTATTTATTAAAGAATTGTTTTTATTTTATATAAAATTATTATAAATAAATAGAAAATCTAAGAAGGTATTATTATCTATACTATTTAGTATATTATTTAAAGATAAAGTTAATACTATTAAAAGGTATAATAAAAGAGGTTATTAAGACTAATTTACTTAGCTCTATATTAAATTAATTTTAAATTAATCTTAAATAAAATTAAAATAAAATTAGCTATAGATATTTAATATATAGATTAGAAAAAAAAAACACTTTTAGTATATATAGGCCTTAGGAAATAGGTATAGGCCTTAAGAAATACTATAGCTAATTAAATTATAATACACAGCTCCACCGGTTTCCTAGGTTAACTGAGGTACGACACCCCGACCCAGCTGAGCTACTCGCAAAAACCCCAGCTGAGCTGTAGACTCAGGACGCTACAGTGAGTCCAGGTAATCCCGAACATTCTCCCGTACAACTGTGGTGTAAAATGTTCGGAATTACTTACGACCCACTATAGCTGGCTGGCTGGCGAGGCAAAGTACCTAGGTAGGTAAACAAGCGGGGCAAGCAGCCTTGCCAAGGGCCCGCCACGGACTGCAGCAGTTGACATCCCAACACTGTGTGCACTGTGCATGCAGACCGTGCATCGAGAGAAACCAGCCAGATTCGACATCCGTGATGGATGGAAAAGAAGACCACCACACCACCGCACCCTGCTTTGCTTGGACAAGGCTGCGGCTCACACACCATGTCCATCTTGCATATCCTGTATATACAACCTCTTTGTACACCGTATAACTGACATCTATGTACGAGGGTTGCGTAGAAAACTGACGACGCCGCTACAGTAGCCCACCAGATTATCCAACCGATTGCACTCAAGCACTTGCTCCGCCTTCCATTGCTCCAATGCGCCCAGCAAGATTTCATTCTCCATGACGATGTCGAAGTGCAGGCGTAGAAATACCGTCATCCATGCTTGGGTCAATTCGTAGTCTTTTCGCGCCCGCAGCTGGGCCGTCAGAGCCAGGATAAAGTGAAGGAGTTCATTCACCTGCCCGTCTCCGTCCCCCATGGAAAGCGAACGCAGCTCCAAATCGGCACTCGAGGGGGACAAGGACTTGAGATGTTCAATAAACTTGCCATCTGTGTTTACGGTTAGCGTTTTGGTATCTCTCTCTCTCTCTCTCTCACTGTCTCTCTCTCTCACACACACATCTTGGAAATAGCAAAAGAGAAACGCAACGTACAGTTATTAGCTTCCGCCCCTTGACGCAACTTTGATGAAAAGTGTTCCTCAAAACGAGCCTTGTCAAGTCTGGTGATTCTGGATGTCGACTCGTCCTCTTTGCTGACGGCAACGGCCTCATGACCAGGTACCTTGGCACCAGAGGTCGAAGGAAGGAAGAAGGGAGCTTTTTCGGGGAGCTTGGGCGCCTCCTTCGGCTTGTTCCTTTCCTTGATCAGATCAAGATGCAGCAACGTCTGCCATCGGCTCTTCGGCACCAAACTCAGTGTTGTCAGGTCTGCGCTCAGTTGATCAACAGTCGGTGCAATCGTTACATCGTCCACCTCCTCCTTGTCGTCCTCGAACGCGCCCTCTAGCAGGCCCCGGTTGCCTTCTCCGGAAACCGTTGGCACAGACACTTGCCCGATTTCCTTCTCCGAGATCTGCCTGGTCGGCACGTGCTTGAAGAGAGACTTGTTGGTCCAGATGGTAACGCCCGGCTCGCACTCTATCGTCGCCGCTAGGTATTCGCCGGTGACCGACATGTCGAGAGCCGTACACGGCTTTTCTAGACGAATGGCGTCTATAAGATGGCTCGTGGGTAGATCCCACACCCTGAGAACGTGATCGTTGGATGCCGCAATCACCCACCGTCCGTCGTGGGAGAAGCAGATGTCGTTAATGGAATCCGACGGGCCCCAGAATTCACGAATCGTCTTCTTCGTCTCCATGTCGACGACTCGAATCGACAAGTCGTCGCATGCAAAGGCCAGTAGATTGTTGGCTGCGTGGTACCTGCAAGACGTAGCATGGGTCATGGGAGCCCAGTCGAGCTGCTCAAGAAGCGTTCCGGTAAGGAAATCCCAGAATTTGATCTTGCCGTCTGTCGAGCACGAGACTACGGTTTTGTTCATGGCGTCAACCACCAAGCCCGTCACCGCTTTCGTATGGCGACCGGTTCCTGGCAAGAACTTTTGCCCGTCGCTAGCTTGAAGCTGCGCGACATCATCGGCCTGTCTGAGCTGCTGGATCCGCACTTGTCGAGCCTGCGAGGGTGTCAGTTTCGAGGGGAACCGTTGCCGATGGACGCCTGATTGAAGGTTAAACATGTCGATTCCTCCGCCTTCGGAGCCCACGAGTGCAAACGTTCCACAAGGGCTCATGGCCACACTGGACACACTGGTGCCGTCCTCAGTCGGGAAAGCCCATCGTCCCGCTCGCTTTCGACCCCAGAACCAGGTACGGGCGTGAGCATCCCCCTTGTGCGCAGTCACAACGCTCTCCCATCCCGTCATGCCGCTGATTTCCGCATCCACCTTCTTCTTGCTTTCACTGTGGCCCTTCTGCCAGATGGGCTGCTTTCCGGGTATCGCGCCGATGCCGCCATCTCTGTTCAGGGAAATGGCAATGCTCGTAATCTCGGGAGCCTTGAGGTCCTCCAGCATTGTTGTTGGCCCATGAGCAAGAGCATTGGATGACAGGATGCCCACTTTCTTGGCCTTTTTGCGCAACTGTCCTTGACTCAATTCAGTGCTCTGGCCATCGCGTCGCAAACTCCACCCCCACAGACTTCTGTCCCGCCCACCGCTGAGAAGCCATTTGTTCCCTCCTTCGGAACCATCAAAGTCCGTGGGTAAGAAACGGAGGCAGTTGACGGGTCCAGCGTGTCCACTTCGTGAATGGAGAATTCGGGGAATGGGAGAGAACGGAGTCGTGTCGAAAATCCATGTTTTCAACGAGTTGTCGAGACCACTTGACACAACGACGGGCTGGCCGACCAGAAACTCAATCCTGCTGATGCCTCCGCCGACGTTCTTCCCATCACGTGAAGGTGGGTTGTGCGCGCTTCGCAAGACTCCCATGACCCGGCCACCTTTATTCAAGTCCCAGAATGTAACGTCTCCAGTGGCTTGGCTGGCTGTGGCCATGACGCCATCCTTTCTACCATCATGTCCGGCGCCCATGCCATCGGTTCGGAAAGAAATGGAATTTACGGGCGCATCAGGACTGCCGGCTTCGAGCTCAAGCACGGGCTTGTCGGCGAGAACGTTGACAATGACTAACGTGCCGGAGGAGTACGCGATTGCCATCAGCGACAAGGCTGTGGTGGGTTCCATGCAGGTTACGGAGCCATACGCTGGATTCGGAGGAAGAATGGTGTAAATCAGCTTGCCGGTGCTTACGTTCCAAATCTCCACCCATCCGTCCTTGCGACCAACAAAAATCTTGTTCAAAAACGTCGGCATGCTAATGACCCCGCCGGTGATGTGGTTTCCTCCGTTTTTGGCAGCCATGGTCTGAATGGTCGTGTAATGCTCGAGAGTTTTTGTCTTGAAGATCTCGATTCTCGTTGTCGCGCAGGCCACTATCCAGGATCCAAAGATGAAGATTTTTTGAATGGGCTCCGTGAGATCGGCCGGCAGCTCCAGCTGTTGGACTTTTTTGCCCCTCTGGAAGACCCAGAACCCTTGCGTCTCCCCATCGGAACCGTTTCCCCAAGCTGCAAATACCTTCTCTTTCCAGGCGAAAGTGGCGGTGATGTAGGCGGGAGTTTGAGGTCGGGTTACAAAGACAAGATTGAGACCGCGGCGCAAGTCGTACGTTTGGAGAGCTTTTCCCACAGAGGTTGTGATTTGAAACGTGGTTTTGCCAAGGGGAATGGCCGTGAAAGGGACGCTTGTGGAGGAAACCAGTCCTACTGTCTAAAGGTTGGTTTTGGTCAGCCAAGTGGCGGGAGGGGGGAAAAAAAGAAAGAAGACGTGACATGTATCAGGCCGTTGAGATGTGGGCGTACCCTGAACGGGGCAAAGATGCGGGATGCGTTTGAGGCTTCACCGGCAGTGGCTACTACCGACGAAACCTTTTGGCGCTTGGCCAAAGGCACGTCTGGTTTTGAGTGCGGCATCGCTTGCTGGCAGGCGATGGGTTGCTTTCGAGTTTGGCCTCGAGAGTCTGTCTGTCTCTGCGGTCTGCTGGTTATGGTGGCACGCACGTTGGCCACAAAGCCAGCATTGGAGGTCGTTTGCAGAAAATTTGGGCGGTGAGGTGGACGGAGTGGAATTCTGCCAGTGCCGGGTGAGCCCCACGTCAAGCCGTGCCCAGCCTGCCAGGGGCTGCTGGTTCGTCAATTGAGTTGAGTTTGCGTCGAGCGGGCCTTGCCAAGGTGCGGCAGGCCCAACGACGGAGGCCATGACCGGTCAACGGGTCCGACTCGGTAACCTGGTGGCTCGGTGGCTCGGTGGCTCGTGACTCGTGACTCGTGACTCGTTACTCGATTTGAGAAGGCGCCAGGCACCAAGCAAGACGCATGCACGCAGGCCAAGGCGACGCGATGCACTTTGGTGCCAAGAGGTACCTGCCTGCATGTGCCTGAGCATCTAGAAGTAGGTACCTAGGTACCTAGGATCTAGGCAGGTACCTACCTAGGTAGTAGGTACTAGGTAGATATTTACAGTGGTCGTACCCGTCTGCTCTGCTCCGTGTCTTATGTCAACTTTCGAGCATGTCTCGTCCGTCTCGTCCATGTCTGGTATCACAGATTCAGCACACGTGCAAGGCTGTCGCTACGACCCCAGTCATCAGACCGCAGACCGCTCCGCGCTCCTTGGCCAATTGACCAGACAGCACGAGGTCTCCGGAATCGACGCGCCTCGCCGCCAGCCTGGACCGCATCGTGAGATATTCGCTCCCTGCTTCCGCCAGCGACTAGTACCTACTACCCAAGAAGTAAGAGATAGGTACCTACTTGGCAGGTACTAAGTACTTAGGTAGGTACCGACCTACTTACTTAGTACTTACTTGGTACCTAGGCACCTGCCAGCTGTAGCCGGGCCTGTAAAATCGACCATCTGCGCTCCTTCCCACTTCCCATGTTCTGTCGGGTTCCCCTGCCTGCCATTTGGTGTCAAGTTTCCACATTCTGCCCGCCCGGAAGCCAGCAGGCCGGAAACGGCAGTCGCCACTAACCCGACCATACGAGGTAGTATCTGCTGGAACCATACTAAATCCTGAATCCTGGCCATGGAGTCTTCACCCGTCGACGACCCGTCTTTGCTGCCATCGACGCCTCGCGATCCTCGAGATCATCACTCTCGCTTTCCAGCGCACGTCGACACGCCCAGCGACTCCAGCCTGCCTGCAGAGCCGCAAGCCTCGTCGCTGCAACATCAGCACACTCGACACTCTCGACACGCAGGGTTGGTCCCTGTCCGCTCTCTGTCCCACTCCCGGAAAACTTCATCCTCGTCCGTCGGCGCATTCTGCACAATTCGACGCAGCCGGCATCGTGATTCAAGCCCGTCTGGTAGCTACGCTGAATCATCTGCCCAGTCCGCTGCCCCTGTCTCGACTTCACACCCATCAACGGCGTTCATTAAACCGTCCCGGTCCAGACATTCTCGATCCCATTCTGCTGCGTCGGATTCCAGTAGCGACGCTCTGGTCTTTGGTGAGCGACGCGCCTCGTCAGCCCGCTTAGATTTGCTGTATATTCTCCGTCATGCCGCACCGACAAGCCACTGATAAGCTTACTTACACCTCGCCGACAGATGCTGCCTTTTGTGCGCAATCCTCCTTGTCCGATTTCCACACAAGACGTCTATCCAGTACATCCATCTACTCGCTCGCTTCCGCACGAGGCATACTGAACTCTTCTTCATCTACCCACGGGTCTGATTCAGGGGCACCTCCTCGCTCCGTATCGGGTCTCATGTCCTCCGGCAAAGGAGGCAACGCTGGCACACCGCTGGACCCGGGTCTGTCTAATGTAACCGTCACAACCTCATCGTCAAGTGGACCAATTGCGAGCGGCCAGCACAACCTCGCACCCAGAGAGCCGCACTCACAGCCGCTCGAATTGATACGGAGAAATCCACGACCCGATGCCAACATGCGCGCACAGCCAGATCGGTCTCGAAGTAGAGCCAAGAGACGTTGTAGTGGCAGCACTGCGACCAGCATTCAGAGTCAAGGGAGCGACCGTGTTCTCTATCGCGAAAAAGAGGAAGGTAAGATCATCCTGCCAAGGCCAAGTCAAAATCTTTTTCGTCGCCTGCATTCTGATAACTTGTTAGCGAAACCTGCTCCATGGGGCACCATTGGTATATGTGCCTTGGATATAAAGGCAAGAAGCAAACCCAGCAGACATATCTTAAACCGGTTGATTGCAAATCGAGATTTTGATGTTGTAGTGTTTGGCGACAAAGTAATACTTGATGAAGGTTTGCTATTCTCCACCCCCCCCCCCCCCCCCCCCCCCCCCCCTCCCCCTTCCCCTTCTTTTTTTCTTTTTCTTTTTTCCCCCTCTCTTATCACTTTTATCTTGACCAAGAGAATAATTCTTTTACTGATGTGCCGTTTTACGCGTAGAGGTGGAGAATTGGCCCATGTGGTAAGTCGGTTTGGAACCCAGTTTCCCAGTTTTCCCTCTTCTTTGAACGTGGTGAGCATAGCGGCACAAGTTGACTAACCCGAGGCCAGCGATTATCTGATTTCGTTCTACTCCGATGGATTTCCCTTGGAAAAGGCCATTGCATACGTCAAAGCAAGAAAACCTTTCTGCGTAAATGATGTTCCCATGCAAAAGGTTCTTTGGGACAGACGGGTGTGCCTTCGTCTCCTAGACAAAATACACGTTCGAACTCCAAAGCGTTTAGAGGTGAATCGCGACGGCGGGCCACAGGTTCTCACCCCAGACGTAGTAAAACATATCAAGGATATTTCTGGCATATCCATTGAACCGTTCAACTCAAAAACTGCCAAACGACCCGAGAAGGTGGAGCTGCTCGATGCTGGTGACACTTTGAGCGTTGATGGTGTCCTCCTCAAAAAACCGTTTGTTGAGAAGCCGACGAGCGGTGAGGATCACAACATCATCATCTACTTTGCCAATAGCACAGGTGGCGGCGCTCGGAAGCTCTTTCGCAAAATTGGCAACAAGAGCTCCGACTACATTCCCGATCTGAGTATACCACGAGCAATCACTGAACCAGAAGCCAGCTACGTTTACGAGAGCTTCATGCAAGTGGATAATGCTGAAGATGTCAAAGCGTACACGGTTGGCCCAAACTATTGCCACGCCGAGACCCGGAAGTCTCCGGTAATCGACGGCATCGTTAGGCGTAATACTCATGGAAAGGAAATTCGATACGTCACAAGCCTCAGTGCTGAAGAGCGTGGCATGGCGAGCAGAATATCGACAACTTTTGGTCAGCGGGTATGTGGCTTCGATCTTCTTAGAGCCGGAGGCAAAAGCTATGTCATTGATGTAAATGGCTGGAGCTTTGTCAAAGACAATGACGACTACTATGAACACTGCGCCAACATCCTCCGAGAGCTTTTCGTTAAGGATAAGCTTCGACGAGACGCCATCTCCCCATCGTCACCTCTGCCCTCTCCCGAAACAACAGACGTCGATCCAATGTGCCGAACAGGTCAACATGGCCATCAGAATGAACAGCAGTCGCGCTCTGCGACATCGACAAGCAACAGCTCTCCACAGGGCCAGGTCAGTAGCGACAGGCAGGGTGGTGATACCAAGCTTAGAATTGCGAGCGACGTTGCTTCACCCCGCTCAGTGAGCACTTTCGCTTCTGCTCTTCCAAGCACGTCAACGAGCCCTCTGCTTCCACCACCAGCCGATCTCACACTCCCTGAGGCACCCACGGCTGCGATTTCTGCTCAATCCGAGGTCGCGTCCGCCGCTCCGGTTCAAGTGCCAAATACGGAGACACAAGCGCCCCCCCCTCCGCCCAAACATTCATGGAAACTGAAGGGCATGGTCTCTGTCATCCGGCACGCCGACCGCACACCCAAACAGAAGTACAAGTTTACCTTCCATACTGACCCTTTCATCGCGCTCCTAAAAGGCCATCAGGAAGAGGTACTGCTCATAGGAGAGCCTGCTCTCGCGAGCGTCATACAGGCCGTTGACCTGGCCTATCAAGCTGGTGTGGAGGACCTCTCGAAGCTCAAGGCTCTTCGCAACGTACTGGTGAAAAAGGGTAGTTGGGCGGGTACCAAGGTTCAGATCAAGCCAATGTTCCGACAGAAGAGGACAGAACCCGCCTCTCCTCCTGACGAACAACCTCCCGCCATGCAAGAGAGTGGGGAGGTAGGAGCTTCAGACAGAGCGGGAGATGGTATAGACTCTGGCGAATGTGACGACGTGGACCAGATGGAGACTTTTACTACAAAGCGACACAATTCATTGTCCGGGGTGACCATGTCAAAGTTCACGGCGGCAGAAGAGAGCCTGGTCCTGGATAAGCTTCAGCTCATCGTAAAGTGGGGAGGCGAACCGACTCATTCGGCACGTTATCAGGCACAGGAGCTGGGCGAGAACATGCGCAACGACCTCATGCTTCTTAACAGAGACATTTTTGAAGAGGTACACGTCTTCAGCAGCTCTGAGCGACGCGTCAGTGCGAGCGCGCAGATATGGGCGTGTTCTTTTTTGGGCAAGAATGAGATCCCTGAGGGTTTCATCACAACGCGGAAAGACCTCCTCGACGACTCGAACGCTGCCAAGGACGAAATGGACAAGGTCAAAAAGAAGTTGAAGGGTCTGCTGAGAAAAGGAAATGAACGACCAGCCCAGTTTGCCTGGCCCGAGAACATGCCTGAGCCCTCCGAAGTGCAGACCCGCGTTGTACAGTTGATGAATTTCCACAGGCGTGTCATGCGTTACAATTACGGTAAACTTCTTGGCGGCACCACGTCGTCTCTCGGCGCTATTTCGAACCCGAGCTCGGAACGATTGAGCATGGAAGGGTCGACAGCGTCGATTGCGTCCTTTTCCCAGGCAAACGCCGTCAACAGCATACAACCGAGGTGGTGCAGCGGCGAAGATGCCGAACTCTTTCGAGAACGGTGGGATAAGCTTTTTGCTGAATTCTGCGACGGTGATAAGGTTGATCCGAGCAAAATCTCAGAGCTATACGACACGATGAAATTTGATGCGTTGCACAACAGGCAGTTTCTGGAATGGGTGTTCACACCCCCGAGGAGCATGCTGGAAGAAGAGTACGCATCCAAAGATGGCAAGGCCAAGGACTGGGACGACATGAGCAAGAGCTGGGAGGAGACCAAGAGTGAGCAGAGGAATGCGAGCGGCAGCCCCGAAGGCTCCGATAAGACGGATTACCCGAATCGGTCTGTGAGGAAGCTGTTCCGTCGCCGGTCGTTTTTGAGCAACTTCAGGCACGTGAGTGACGAGGCGCCACCTGAGCAGTATTTCCGGCTCTACAAGGGCACCAACCAGGCCGCTGCCAAGGATGATCCGCGGACCGAGCCATTGCAGGAGCTTTATCGGCTGGCCAAGATCCTGTTCGACTTCATCTGTCCTCAAGAATACGGCATCTCGGACAGCGAAAAGCTCGAGATCGGGCTGCTCACGTCCTTGCCGCTCCTCAAGGAGATTGTACAAGACCTAGAAGAGATGCAAGCCTCCAACGACGCCAAGGCCTTCTTTTACTTCACCAAGGAGTCTCACATTTACACGCTGCTCAACTCCATCATTGAAGGCGGAATCGAGACCAAGATCAAGCGCAGCACGATCCCGGAGCTGGACTATCTCTCGCAAATATGCTTTGAGCTCTACGAGTCCGAGACCAAGGTGCCGTCCGAGCGCGCGGTTGGCGATGAAGCGACATTTACCTACAGCATCCGCATCAGCATCAGCCCCGGTTGCCACGTTTTCGATCCCCTGCACGTGCAGCTCGACAGCCGGCATTGCATTGGGTGCGCGCCGAGGCGTAGCCTGACTCCCCACATTGACTGGCTGCAGGTCGTGAAGACGTTGCGTGCCAAATTCAACCAGTAAGTCTCGCCATCTGCCCTCATGCGTATCCAGGGAACCATGGAGAACAGAACTGCGTGAAGGATAATGCTAATGCGCCGTGCCTCTGCTTCTCGTTGCGTCATTAGGGTGAAATTACCAAAGACGTTTCTGGCAATCAACCTATCCGAAGCCTTCACTTTCGAGGAGCAAGAACGAATGGCAAATGAGCCTGATGTGCTGGAGACGAGGGTGCTGCCGACCAACGACGCGCTCTCTGGCGATGTCAAGACCATGGAGACGGAAGTGGTGTCCAACCTCATCAACGAACATGGGACGGAAGAATGACTGCTCATCAGAACACGATGCGGATGGAACATTTGCATACATACATACAACGCACCCCCTGCTTGTCTTTTTGATGTTACATTGGTACATGGGCAGTGTAAAGCGATCCACTAACGCATCTAGGATAGCGCCACACATAGATAGCGAGTACTTTGGCTAGAGATGATAATTATGTTTAGATAAAAGGTCTCCCAGAGTCAAGTGGCATTGGTGGCGCAAGTCACCTGTGCAAAATCATTCAATCTTCCAGAGGTTGTACTGTTTAATACATAGAGATTGTATGTGTACTTGTATGCATGTATATACACACATTATCTCCTGCAAGCAAGTACAATATTTGGGGTTGGGCGGGATGTACAAGAAAAAGTGTATTGATAATAATCTCGCGACCAAAAGAAGAAGAAAAAAGAAAAAAGAAACCCCCTGCATGAGGAGCCACTTTGGTTCGTGGACTCAAGGTCAGCCCATTTCTCATTGAACTCCCCCTCATTCGCAGTCCGTATGCTTGCGCTCATGCCGTGGGAGAACCAATCACGGCCCAATGCGAGTAGGGGAATGCACGCTTTCCACAAAAAAAAGGAAGGAAGGAAGAAAGAAAGGAAGGAAGGAACGCAACTTTCTATTCATATCACCTTGTCTTTTAGTGTCAACAAAGCTACTAATCGCTGCACCGGTCCTCACTTCCCTGGCAGCTTATGGAGTGACCCTGAGTAATTTCCAATGGCTTATCGGAAAGACGATCCTCCTCGGCATGAAAGAGCTTCTCTCTCTTAATAATCATGGACAAAGGGTGGCGGAACATAGCCGGCAAGGTCATCTTGCCGCTTTTCTGTTTGGTCGTAGCTTGTGAGTGACAGGAGTAGAACCATGTACGAACCGACACAAAAATGGATGGGAGTGACACAGCGGACAGTGCTTGTTTTTCAAAATCTGGTTGCATCGCCTTGATGCGGCGAAGTGTCCGTCTTGCCTGGAAGCATTTTCGGCCGTACATGGCTAGATAGTTTGTACGTACATACATATGTATGTACATATGTATGTACGTTGGTACGTAGGAGCATCCTCGACCAAGACTGAAGAAGGAGGACGGGTGTGCGGAGAGTAAAACAAGTCGGGTCATTTCTCACAAATGCCCATCCTTCAGCTAGTGCATGCAAGTTGTGTAAGCACTGCTGCAGCGCCGGTAGCGGACACTGCCGAGGCACATGACAATACACATATGTACATACATATAAGTATCTATTCGTCTTGTTGCAAGCCCGGGTCTGGCAGGGACTCGATGCTCGGTCGCGTCGACAAGCACGCGATCGACTCCAAAGAAGGTCGGCGGGGTTTTTGCTTGGGCGGTTTTGAGCAAAAAGTTTGCAGATCGATCCAGCCACTCAGTTGCTGCCTCCGAAGCAGCGGTCTGCACGGCATGTATGCGCCTGGCAGGACGGCTGGGGCCATTTGATATTGACAGGCTGTCTTGGCTGCCCGTCTGCTGTCCCGTCTGCTGCTGCTGCCTATCTGCCCTCTGTCTGAGCAGTGAGTCATTGAGTCAGCGACTGGACGGCAAGGGAAGAAGCACCACCAGCAATGGCTGAAGTGGATGCACGGGACCCCTGTGGTTCGAAGCCGCAAGCAGATTCCACTCAGCATGCAACGTCAGTGGCATTCCAGGGTTTCCGTTGAAGAAATACGAGACGAGATTGGATGCGCGATCGACTGTCGTGGAACCCGGTAGAGTGTCCGACGAAGAGACTGGCTCTTTGGCCAACAGAGAACATCAAAGACTCAGGACGTCGGGATGCTCCTTGGCGCAAGGAGAAACCCGCAAGAGGGCACCGAGTTCTGGGAAACCAATTCTGAAAGCAATCCATCAGAATCCGGACCCCGGTCTGCCCAATCCCCGCACTCCATCATTGACAGCCCTTACCAGCAGGGTGCACATTGTTTGGCGTCGAAGTTGGCTGTGATTTCTGACTTCGGAACGACCAGATACGGAATGCCTGGGGTTCTCGAGATGGCAAGTGTGGCTCGCATGCATCTCATGTAGACTGGACTTGTCCGACCGTGCGACAAGAGACGACATTTCCGGTATTGCTGGCACCACGCTTCCCGTGTGTCGTCGAGAATTGCTTCGTCTTTCCAATTATAAGCTCCCACGACTGGACAAGAAACCGAATCGATCCAAGATATACGACAGTATTGCGTCAGTCGTCGAACCATGCTATGACAGATCGAACCTGATCGCTGACGTTGGTCAATAGGGCAGCAACAGGATCCATGACCCTTGTTCGTGGTCTTGATGCAGGTCGCAGGGCTGGTTGGTCAGATTGGCTGCCACGAATTTGAAAAAGGAATGTTAAGACCAGGGCCTTGGCGGGTGGCGCGTTCTACTTGGTGCTGATTTCTTTTTTTCTTTTTCTTTTTTTTTCTGCCCCATGATGACGATTGGGTTTTTTTTTTCTTTTTTTGGCGGGTGTGTGTGTGTTTTTCCCCCCGAGATGAGGCACTCTGAACATTGTAGTGCCAGGGTCGCGGCTCATAACAACAACACGGTGCGGTGTCCCGCGCATGTCGGCTCTAGCAGGAACAAGAAGACAAAAAACGCGAGCGTATATACTAAAAATAGCCTTGAACGCAGACAGATCTGGACCTTGGTAAAATACATCCATACATACCTATGTAGCCAGGTATGTGACCACACTGGCAGTCAACAAGCACGCGTCGATATCGGCGCAGCATCCCTGGACCGAGGCGACAGGAAAGCAAACGCGAAAGGGGCGCACACCACAACCAGGGGGCCCGAATAGTCTGGCAGATGCATCTGTACATGTTACGCATGCACTAGACCCAACCATCAAGTCTTGGACCGACCCGAAAACCCTCATTCGGCGTGATTGGCCTCTGCATTAGTCGTCTCATCTTCGGCTTTGTAAATTCAAAGTACATCCGATGACGGTGCCGGATTGGCCCATAGCAGGAAGACCCGCTACCACGTCTCTGGAAGCACACCCGGTCACTTTTTTTTTTTTTTTTTTTTTTTTTTTTTTTTTTTTCCTTCTTCGTTCGTGGCTTGACCAGGATTGAGAGTCGAGAGTCGAGAGTCGAGACCCTACTGGACAAGGCCGCTGACGACGTGGCTCTGCTGTCTTGCAAGAATAGGGCAACGCGACGCAAGCAGGTCCGTCCGTCCAAAGTCAGCCTGGACGAGATGGTATTGTTTATTTCGAGAATGATAATGCTCGTAGTGGAGTGCCGGCGGCCGGAGGAGGAGAGGAGAGAGGAGAGAGGAGAGAGGAGAGAGGAGAGAGGAGGGGTGAGCGCTGATGAGGCGGAGGCAGAGGCGGAGGCGGAGGCGGAGGTAGACGAGGTAGAGAGCGTGGGGAGAAGTAAAGAGCGAGGAGTGAGGAGCGAGGAGCGAGGAGTGAGTCTAAAGTCGACATTAGGCACAAGTCGCAAGAGGCTTGGATTGGGAGCAAGTGGAAAGAGCGTGATGAGAGCGCCTGCCTCGGCACCAAGCAGCTGGGACCGCCAGCCCTGCCTTTGCCCGCCTTGGCCGCCCCCGTCGCCCTCGTGTTCCTCGTCGTCCTCGTCGTCCTCGTCGTCCTCGTCGTCCTCGTGATCCTCGTGAGTCGTCGTCCAGCAAGGGGGGCATTCTGGCAAGGCCTTCAGCAAGGACTCGGGCATGGATTCGTGCAGCCGTTCGATTGAGTCCAAGAACCAATCCCCGTCGCCATCGCCAGATGATACATGTACTCGTCGCGTGGCCCGCTGCGTACATGCTGTATCCATCCCGCGCCTTCGTTTGCATGCCAGAGACATTCAGTTGCCTACCCACCTCCTGCGTCTGACCTTTGTTCAACGTCGAGTCCGTTTGAAACGAGCTTACACGGAAAAAGAAAACCGACGGACGAGCGGCCCTCTGACTCGGTCCTCTCTCTCTCCCTCTCTCTCTCTCTCCCCCTCTCCCTCTCCCTCTCCCTCTCCCTCTCGGGATTTTCCTCCGTGAAGGGTCGCAAGTCACGAGTATAAATATCGAGAGTATAGACTCCAGACTCTAGCCCGTCATCCGCCGTGACGGACGAATTCAGGACAATCACTCGCTGTTCATACCAGAACTGTCGTTCAACAAGCCACTGTTGGATCCGGGGCAAGGCGCCTCACAAGCCTGCATTCAGACCATCGCGTCCCCTCCTGGATACCGTACTAGTTCTCGACCGCGGAGCCTGCTGTGGGGGCACTTTATGTCCTCTCCGCATTACGCCTCCAGTTGGACCAAGAAGGGGGGGGAACAAAAGAAGTCATTACGAGGTGAGACATCTGACGGCGAGCAATCCCACACCCACAGCCTGTACTTCACCGCCCGATTTCTTGACGAAAACGACAAGAAAAAGAACAGAAAGGGGAATAAAACAAAATAAAACGTGTGAGAATGTATGGATGTGCTAACCTCAAGTCTGAAGAGCCTCGACCGACCATCACAGGGCTGGCTGGCCGCACTCTCGTTTTCGTATCTCCATCTCTCTACCCGAGCCAGTCTGCATACTCGCTCACCTTACCCAACCGCCATCATGTCCAACTCTTGCATGCACTCGTTCTGTTTGATCAAATCCGACAGCACTCTCGTGCAATGGATGTGCAGGCACTGCTGTTCGGGGCCACACTGGATGATATTCGAGTGTGTGTACTGCAAACTTCATGTCTGCCGCGTGTGCACCCAAACAGCATAGACCTGCGCCGGTACTTTTATTTTCTTTCTTTCTTTCTTTATCTTTTTTCCTCTTCTTCTTTCTTTTCCGGCATTTGTCATCTTGTCGATACAGAGGGCAGCTCAGGCGGATACGTATGGATATGATGCGGCGACTATCCAGAGAAAATAGAGCGGTACTGACACATATAGACCGTGGGCTTGGCCAGGTCCAAGTGGAAGGGACTAGAGATGCTTTTAATGCACGTACAGTCTATACCAGCCTATGCTTTTGTGCTTTTTTTTCCTTTCTCCCTTGAACTTGGGAACCGACACCATACTGTAGAGTAGCTCGGAGCGTGGTTTCACGGACGAGACTTTGTGTACTTTGATTCTTTTTTTATTCTTTCCCGGTCCTCCGTATGGGGGACTCGTTGGTAAAGAAGAAAGAAGACAACGGTTGAATACTCGCATGGCGCAGGTTTCAAGATTGATGATGCAACAGAAGCACCATGACGTCTCAAAGTCAACATACATGCCTACTTACTTACATATGTATGTACATCCATACACATGTAGCATGTAGCATGTAGCATGGAGGTTCCTGACGGTACCACCAAACACCTCAGTTTGCCGCCCTGACCCGTGCGACCACCCGGTGCCACCCTGCTGAAGCACAGAAGAAAATTCCAGAAGCCACCAGCATCCTCAACACCCGAGACATTGCCGCCGCCGCCGCCAACAGGACACGGCAGAGGAGCAGCCGTCGGCCCGTCTGGCACTTCTCGCGGGCCGTTTGCGGTGCAACAAGCACCAGGCTGTGCCATTCTCCGCAAGGGGGCAGAAAAAGAAGGACGTGCCGCGCGCCACGGTCACGCAGGCGGGACCGAACGAGACGAGATCAAGACATTCCGCGGGACGGGCGGGATGGTTTCCGGGGACTTTTTCATCGTGCAGAGGATGGTCCCGGCGGGCTGTCGCGGTGGGCTTCTCGCCGGCTAGGCATCTCAATAAGCGAGGCTTGTAAAACGGGGACATGAGGCTAGGATAGGAACCAGACGAAGGAGAAGGGGGATGAATGGGAGGGGGAAAGGGGCAAACATGTTTGTCTGGGGCATGGCGGGAAGACGGGCCTCCGTTATTCTGTCTTTTAGCCTGAGAGGAGGGGGGGGGAGACGGCCTCGGGAGGTGTTGGCGAGGGATATTACGCACTTGTTCGCGGAAGAGGGGGATTATTGACTTCAAGGCCGTCCATGCTTGTCCCTGGCTGGCGACTGCCTCTCCAGCGTCCGGTCCAGATACCGCCGGGAAGCCCGCGTCGCCCGCGTCGCTGAACGAAGCCACGCAGTCTATCGTCGTCACGACCCGGTACCGAATCAACGTCGGCTGTTTCCCACCTCTAGCATGACTGAGGGGCAGCCGTCAGGACTTCAGACCGAAGTGAAGGATGGAAAGATGCCAAGCGTACTCTTCGTGGCGACCTTCAAGCTTGTTTCTTCCGCGTCTCTCCCCGGCGCGAACTGGCTTAGACCCGAGCGCATGTACATGCGTCATTGCTTATGATGGATCAAGGCTGTGGCAAGACAGGCTCACGCTTGGCCGCTAGCCGGCGAAATGTGAATGCATGCATTTCGACTTTCAACAGAAGTTTGCGCGGTACAGACAGTTGAACTCATGGTCAAATCCCGCGACCCTGCGCAGAAGGAACCGGAGAGCGATGAGGAAAAGGAGGGGGGGATGACAGAAATTAAGAAACGTGACAGCTTCATTCTTGGTCCAATTTGTGCGATCCCGTCTGGTCCGACCATTATACCACCGAATCCGTTCAATCAGCACTCACAAAAATGCTCAAGGGAATCGAACATGCGACGGCATAGTTGGGCAGGTCCACTGCTTCGACAATCTTCAAATCTGCCACCAGGGAGCACCTCTCTGGTCAAGCCTTTCTCTCCAACCAGCCAAGCGATGGCACCGCGCACACCCTTCTTCGTTGCTTCCAGGAGATGGCCGTCGACCCCGATAGCAGCATACTCTTGGCCGCGTAAGTAGGACTTGGTCACGCCTGAAGACGTCAGGTAATGCGGCGACTTGATCCAGGGCTTGTTCTTCTCCAGCGTGAAGCGAAGACGAGCCTTCATGGGCGTCCCGATGGCCGTGCCGCAAATCTTGCCGTCGCCCTGGGCGGCATGGCCATCCCCGCAGCTGAAAAGAGCACCCTCTGCCTGCACGGGGAGATAAAGGCTTGAGCCCTCGGCGAGGTGCTTGCAGTCCATGTTTCCTCCGAAATCGTACGGCGGAACGGTGTCGGGTTCGGCATTGTGCGAGGGCACGACGCCCATGACACCCAGGAACGGCAGCGTAGGAATCCGAATTCCCTCTCTGAAGTTAACATAGTCCCCCTGGGGTGGACATCAAGTCCCAAATCCTCAATCGGGGACCGGGGAACTCGTCCTTCAGGAGCCCAGAGTTGAGCAGAATAGCAGTCCAGCCACAGACGGCGGTAGTTAGCTCCAGAATATCAACACGAAGAACATGGCCCGGAATAGCTCCCTCCACGGCTACTGGTCCAAAGATGGGTACTTTTTGGTTTGTGTCCAGGCCCCGCAAGTCACTCGGCAGGGAGATTGGCGTGATGAGGTTGTTGTAGCCATGGCGAAGGTGAAACGTGATCTCCGAGCCCGACTTGACCGTAAGCACCGGGGCGGTATTTCTAGACCATTTCGGACAGATGTTGGAGTGGTTGACGCAGGCGTGTGGCATGGCCCCTTTTTGGTCTGAAATGAACGACTGTTGCGCATCTCGGTAAAGCAATTCACGGTGGGCTAGGCGTCTGTTATGTTTTTGAGAGAAGTAGTAGAAGGCGGATGGGGGGCGCGAGGGAGGCTTTGCCGGCTCGGAAAGACGTGCTTGGGCATGACGTGTTATTCAAGTTTCCACGCAAGCTTTTCTCTCATCTTCAGGTGGTACGGAGCGGAGAAAGGCCATGCAACGGGCCAAACTGGGACGAAGCTATCCATGCATCAGGCTGGACCATTCGTGCGTACGTTTCCTTGCCGACGTACATAGTCGTACATGGTTGGGAAGCATATTTCGGCTCCCACGGTCCAGCGCAGTCGGCGCGGCGCAGTCGGCACTTCTACGCGGATATGGGGGATATGCATGTCCAAGTACGTCGACGTTGCTGCAAGCCGTTGTTCATGATGCCATCGATTTGTCTCGAGATTCCTACTCCCGATACATGTAGTCTCAGCCCCCTCCCCCTCTGCCCCGCGAACGTCGACACGTGGATTGGTGATTCGTGTTTCAAGAAAGGAAGGCAGTGTCTCAAGGCACGACTGCCTTTGTCCAGTCGGTTCAATAAAATGATTTGTATCTTCAGAAAGCGGGGCAGAACAGACAGCTGGATCAGGTGCCACTGCACAGTCAAGGTTGCGACAAGTACTACTTCCCTTCTCGGTACCTTGGTTCAAGCACTTTCTTAGTGCACGATACCTGATGCATACACTTACCTAGGTGGGTAGGTAGGTACCTCCTGGTAGGTAAGTAGATAGGTACTTCTACATAGGTACCTACTTCCTAGTACTTGCCCATTCCTAATTACACCTGGCACCCGCTGCTCTGATCTGCCGCCCTGGTACTACTCCTCGAATCATGCCTCCCGGACTCTGGGGTTTCTCACCATGTGCCGCGTGGCCAGAAGCAGTGATACGTCGTACAACAAATCAAAGCGCCTCTACCTTATCGACCGGCAGTGTGGCGCCTCGATTGGCGCCTCGACTGATGTCTTGATTGGCACTACTTTTGACCAACGACCGCGACGTCGGGCTGGATGAAACGCCGGTACGCCATGATCGACAAGATTGATCTGCCGGCCACGCGGCAACGGACGCCGAGAGCCAGCAACGAGGAGGCGGGGGGCACCGGCGTGTCTGGCGGAGCATGAGACTCTGAAAATGCTTGCCTTGCTCATGCGATCAGCAGATTCCTGCGCCACCGAATACCTACTGTACCTTGGGCAACGAACTAGCTGGCTCCTGTCGCGGCATGCACGATGCGCATGAAATCATGATAATGAACGAACCCATCCATCATTCATGGAGCAGGCAAGCCAAAGGGCAGCCGAGCCAAAAGAGTCGGCTGTACCCATGGTTTGGTGCCCGCAGCACTACCGAAGCGGCGTATAACCGCACTGCGCCCTCGACCGGAATGACGGAAGGATGGATTGTCGGTCACGGACGACAACGTGCAGTAAACCCACAAGGGTTTGACGAAGCAGGGTCTCGCCGCACGAACAACTGTGCACAGCCTGGGACCCCGCGGGCCGTGACTGTGCGCAATGACGGCAGCAGGACGCGTCGGCTCAAAGCACAAGGGAAGGGCGGCTTGAGACGGTGAAACGAAACGGAAAGAGACGAGAACGAACAAAAGAAGGAAAAAAGAAAGGGAAAAAAGGACCTAGAGGAGAAAAGGGAGAAAAAGAAGCTTTGCAGGCCGAAACATATACCGACCGGGGTCCGGCGGCTAGCCACCCGACAGGCGGTTCCATAAATGTATACATATGGGCATTCGTCGGCCCTGCCTCCCAAATAAAAAAAAAACGAAACGAAACGAAAAAAAAAAAAACCAAAAAAAAAACTCTCTTGTTCTCCTTCTTTTCCAATTTCTCTTTTCACCTTTCCTCTCCCAATCCGATTCTCCTGGAGAAGCCAACTGGTGTGGTTTCCTCTGCTCCTGACGACGACGAACGACTTTGCTCATCCGAATCCACGAAAGCCACGACAATCCGCGTTACGCCCTAATTCTTTTCTTCTTCTTTATTTCTTCTTCTATTCGATTTTCCCCCTCCATCGTTTTCTTTCACGTCTTTCCCAGGACGGATTTGGACATGGACCGTGGTTGCATACGGGAGCTCGACCTGCGAAAGTGTGGCCCCGGTTCGGTAGCCGAGAGGGTTGGATTCGTGCCCGGACTACGAAGCAGTGCTGGTAAGTTGGGACGTTTATCCTCGCCTGGTGCTCGTCTCTTCCATTCTCCCCCCCCCCCCCCATTCTCTGGAGCAGAGATGGCCTCGTCCTCTTTTCTGTCTGTTTATCCCTGGAGCCGAAATGTCTCGTGTCCTTGCTGCTTTTCTGGTTTCCCGCTCGGACCCGAACCGAGTCGACTGCCCAAGTGGGCGGGCGGCATGAAAAAAAAAAAAAAAGAAAAGTCTGTCGTGGCTCTAGACGTCTTAGCGCCGCCCCGTGGGCTCATTACGTCTCCGCCGCTGCGCCTTCGCGTCGCTTGGTCGACGTCGTAACGTGGTTGCCTCGCCTCGGACCCTTGCCACCAGACTTTTTCCTGGTTGGCCGGTTTCTTGGCTGGATGCATCATCAGCCTCGAAACGCGGGGCGCTTGCACGCGGGGAGGGGTTCGTTGGGCGTCACGGTGCTGTGAAAACGTGTTGAGCGAAACATGTTTGCCATCAACGTTTTGTTTCTCTACACCGCCTCCTTCTCGGATGCATCATGGATTGCTAACTCGGCCCGCCGTGTCTGAAAAAGCCTTCTTCACATGTCTTCGAGCGAATCTGGTCCTGTCGCCGTCCGTTCTCGCCTCCAATTTCAACACGCCTTACCTGGAGCCATATGCCGCGCAACCGGCGCACGCACAGCCCTCTCCATGTTCGACCGTTGTCTCCGAATCGCTGGTTCCCCTCGATGACATCCCGCCACTCTCCCTCGAAGCCCTCACCACCCAGCATGAAAGAGCCGAGGGTCTCCAACTCGTGGCCGACTCGGTATCGGAGATGGGTCCCTGCGCGGCAAAGGCCGTCATCCTGCATCCCCTGAGCCTTGCCGCCCTGGCATCCTCGTGGG
Organism: Claviceps africana; assembly: GCA_018360145.1. NCBI lineage: Eukaryota > Fungi > Ascomycota > Sordariomycetes > Hypocreales > Clavicipitaceae > Claviceps > Claviceps africana. The sequence continues at coordinate 6,248 of SRPY01000388.1, read as the reverse complement.
TGGCCATCTACCGTCTAGTCTACATGGCCGACATGGAAGACGCCAGCCGCGCCCTCATGCTAGCAAGCGGCCTGACCATGCTGTACCTGGCCTCCGTCCGCTTCGTGTCATCCTCATATGCCACTCTGGCCGACGACATGGACCAGGACTGGCTCCGAGCCGATTACGGCGGGCAGGACGACCTCGTCCTCGGCGTAAAGTCCGGGTCCCTCCTCGTCGGAGCCCTCGTCCTGCGCCTCGAGCCCAACAGGCGCTCTGCCAGCTCGACGCCCAGCAAGCGCAAGAACCGCAGTCGCAGCGCCAGCCTCAAGGGCGGCAAGGGCATCATACGCGCTTGGGCCACGACCCCGTCCCACCGAGGAGGAGGCGTAGGGAAACAGCTGCTCGACGAGGCCGTACGCTACACCAAGGACAAGTGCGGCAAAGACGCCCAGGTCGGCTTCGCGCGGGAGCACGCCCACAGCGTCATGGTCCTCCCAGGACTCTTCAATGCGGGGTTTCGCCGCAACGAGGCCCGCGCCGCCAGGGCTCTGGACGCATCCGTCGGAGAATGGGATTTCACCAAGAAGAAGAGATGACTTGACCTCTTGCAAATTAGAAGGAAAACTAATAACAACGAATAATGCTAATGGATGGTCCATGTTGGATGGGGGGGGGGGGGGGGGAGTGTATGTGTGTGTGTCTTCTCATTCTTTTAGATACCCGGCTTCTAGAGCCACATTCTTTCCTTAATGCCAAAACGACAGCAATGATGATGACGACTCTTGGGACCATCTTCCGACCCCACATACATGCTTGCTGTGCATATCCATGTTTTATGTGCCGGACGTAGCACAAGACCCAATCCCGGGACTTTCATCTTTACGTCAATAATATAATCCGCACAGATATATACGCACGCATGTCAACTAGCCAAGCCCAACACCCGGTACGAGTCACACGGCTCCACGGGTCATTTCCAATCCAGGCACCCGCCCAACACGGCGACATGACAATCGGGAATCAAATGACAAAAACCCTCGCAATGCAGTTCTTCCAATGTCCGACATGAGCAGCATGTCAAGAGCAACATTCTCCACGAAATACCAATCGTTCTCAATAATGGGCGCAACATGTTCGGAAAGGAGGAAACAAGCCAAGCCAGCCGTGAAAGATTTTCCGCTCCGCGTCATGAATCAATCCTTGTCGAGCCACGAATGGCAAGATGAAGGTGGCAAAATATTTATCTTTGGTGGTTTTTCTTTTGGTGGGGGAGGGGGGGGACGTTTTAAAAAAAAAGAGGGGAAAACAGGAAAACCTATTTTTTGGACACGTCATCGTCGAAGCCGTAAATGGGCCTTCCGAACCGGCGAAGAGCGTAGACTACCTATTTGAAGTTAGCTAACGCCCGGCACACCGGCGAAAAACAGCCCACGCATCATGTTGAATGGAGAGGGAAACTAAAAAGCGGGGGAAAGGGAAAAGAGGAAAAATGAGGGGTGAAGAAGAAGAGACCAGAGGGGCCTCAGCATAAACGTACATCGTTAACTGTCACAGTCTTTGCCCCCCGATACTCGGTGTAGGTGACGCAAAGCCGGAGAATCTAGATCGTTGCGTAATCAGTCATCCAACCATGGCCACCACGCGCAAGCACGCGCAACGCCACAAAATACAAAAAAGAAGAAGAAACCCTGAAAAGGAAAGCAAAACAAAAACTACAGGCTGTTCAAGGCAAAGACTCACCGCTTCCAAACGGTCCTTCAGGGCCGTACGCGTCTCGTCGTAAATGTTCGCGCTGATGCGCTTCACGCCGCCTCTTCTGGCAAGGCGTCTATTTGCCATTTTTGTCAGAAAAATGTTTTTTTAAGAGGAACAACAATAAAAGATGAAATGAAATGTTTCCTTTTCTCTAGAGTTCTTCACATACGTACCTAATAGCAGGTTTGGCTAGTCATGATTAGCGTACAGACATGCCAAAAACACGATAGAGGGGAGCACTCAGAAAATGAAGAGCCTCATCTTTACTCCAAGATAAGAAGGGGGGGAAGCATACTAATTCCTTGGATGGTATCACGTAAAATCTTCCGACTGTGCGGGGAGTTAGCACGACGCCAAAGGGGAGTTGTTTTCTCAAGTTTCTCGTCCTATCATGCTGGTTTACTTGCACCAAACAGAAGAGGAGAACGAGGGTGCACGTACTGTCTCTTGGCACGGCCAAGTACGGTTTTCCCAGCCACGCCGATTTTACCTCTCCCTGAAGAAGATGGAGGTTCCTCTTGGGAGCGCGTCGGTGTTTGGGAGGAGTAGGTTGAGGGCCACCGGGGTCTGGGCCCACCGCGAATAGCGCGTGAGGGCGCCATGATGGGCTTCCAAAAAATGAGGCCTCTCGGACCTTTTTTTTTTTTTTTTGTTGAATGACGAATGTGCAAGAGCGGTGTTGCGGTTTTTTGGCGCGTTGTATGCGACGCGATGCCGTGCGTTGGCGTTGGGCGCTTTTAGATATGAAGTACGAGGGCCAAGACTGTCGCGTGCGAAACAAAAAGGTGGGAGGCGTAGGGGGGGGTGGCGTAGGTGGGGGAGAGGAGCTGCACAGGATGAGGCAGACTATATGGTGGAGAAGCCAACCGCAGGGAAGAGGAGAGAGAGGAGAAAGGGAGAATTCGCGGCAGGATACGAGTTCCAACTTGATGTTTTGATTCCATCAAGGTGATGAGAGTGAACGAATGGTGAGGTGAAGATGCCGGCTGGAACCAGAACCAATGGCAGCCCAGCTCAGCCGTTTATCGTTCCTGGGCAGTTTGCCGGGCCAAAGCTGGCGGGTGGCTGCCAGTGCGGACCCACATGGCTGGCAGCTGCCGGGACGGCGAGGAGTCGAGGACGGCGACCTCGGTGCCGACCAGTCACGTTGTACGTACATACATTATGTAGGTGCCTGCGTACTTCATGTCAAGACGCGTACCGGTGCGTACAAAAATCCCACGTGCCCATCATGTATATGTGTTCTTCAGTGCACCATGATCGCTCCGCATCCCTCAGCACTACGACCCTCGAGGACTCCACCAACCGGTAAAAACATCCACCAAGACTCGGCCCTTGTTGCTTGATACAAAAAAGAAAAAAGATTCGTCATTCACGTCTTTGACGTCTTTGACACCGTCCAGAACCCCCAAGCGCCATCAACTCCCAACTTTTGTCCGTCTCTCCACTACTGACGTATTGCTTTTGCCTCAAACAACATTCTGTACAAATCACCAAACTTTGCCTAGGTCGAGTCTGCATAGAACGACAGAGTTGTCCTGACTTCTTCACCTGCGCCGCTGGTTTTCCTGTATTTCTGCCAAGGGCGTCATAGTGAGTGTACAGTTAAACCATTCAAAACCAGACGCCAACCCGGCCGCCAACAAGATTTTTGCTTTCAATCACCGTCTCGACAAAAACTCGCGTGGCGCTCACATCCGTATTATGCAGTTTGTACGTTAGAAAGAACAACTGGTATCGCAGATTAAGCAATATGATGAAGAAAGAGGTAAACACAAAAGGGAAAAAAAAAACCAAGGAGAGGAGAAGAAATATGGTGGTGCGGTCGATCGTAGCATGATCAAGACATTCGTTGCAGCGATCCACAAACTATCCACTTCATGGGTCCGTCACTTCCGCTGCTTGAGTAGCTTCGGCAGCTTCAGTAGATCCGGCGACTCCAGTAGATTCAACGGCTTCAGTAACTTCAGGCGCGGCTTCTACAATCGTGGCTGGTTCTGCACCAGTTGCAGTCGATTCTTCTGCCATCATCTCTTGCATCTGTGTCTCTTCCGTCGGGCTCAGGTCATCTGGGTGGGCCGCTTGAAGCAGAGGGTCATGAAATTCTTCTTGCTGGGACTCGGGCTGGGGCTGGGGCTCGGGCTGGAGCTGATGCTCGTGCTGTGGCTCCGGCTCCGGCTCAGCATCAGGAGCTGGCAACTCGTCTTGATCGAGTCGCGGACGCTTATTTGATCGATTCAGGCCGTCTTCAGGCACGGCCTTGACAGCTTGAAGCTCGAGTTCGAGCTCGTCTAGTCGACGCTTCAGGTTGTTCTCTCGCCGATGGCTGTCTTCTAGTTGAGTGCGCAACTGTGCTTCACTTCCCAGTGCTGCCTCTAATTGTTCGCGGAGCTGGTTCTGCTCAACACCAGCAACCTCTTGACCTCTGCGAGCGGCAGCTTCCTGCTGCTCCAGTTGACTCAACCGCCCACGAAACAGTTCGTTGATCACCTCGAGTTCGCTGACACGCGTCTTCAAACTCGAGCTATACGCGATAAGCTGCTCGTGAGTCTGGGGCGTGTCGCGATCACCATGTTCGGATGGGCCATTGAAGGCGCCGTTATGGTAAGGGTCATCGACCATGAAAGACGGCAAGCCTTGGTTGTACATGGATGGCGTGCCGTTGCGGGACATGGGAGAGTCGGACCCTTCGTTGCCGTTGAGAGACTTTTGCGACGTTCGTCGGATCGCTTGGGCGGCAGCATTTTGGGCGCCGAAGTCGGCACCATTTACGTCTGTTAGGCCGAAGTTTTGAGTCTGTTGCTGCTGCTGCTGCTGCTGCTGCTGCTGCTGCTGTTGCATTGTACGCAAGCTGTGTCAGCTTTGCCACATGTTTGGACTCGTCGTGACAGGGGACGGTGCGCGACCAAGATAAGAAAGATACCTTTTTTTTGGCAGCAAGGTCTGGCCGCATCGTCTTGACGCGGTTGCGACTCTTGATGACATCGGTTTTCAGGGAAATTGGCCGAGATCGGCCATGAAGCTTAAGAAAGAGACCGCAGGCATTGCATAGCACGGAGCCAAGCTCATCGCGTCGCCATAATGGGGTTGTCGAAGTTGCGCAGTTTTGACAGGTCGGCTGCGTCGCAGAAGTGTTAGTAGCCATCATGGTGCCGGTGATGCGCAGCGGAATGCGCAGCAAAAATGGACAATGCGGATTTCGGCAGAGTGCACGGCCAGGGCGATAAAAGAACTATTATCGCGATCGATAAGGATGACTGGGGAAGGCGGAAAGAAGAAGAAAAAACCATGGTCTGGCGCAATGCGCCCGCCTGATAAGAAAGATACGCAAGCTTCTTCCTCATTATTTTCTTTCTTTCTTTTTTTTTCCTTTTTTTTTTGGGTTATCTTCCCTTATGGCTGACCAGGCATGATTAGTGGATCAAGGACCATGCTCCGATAAGACACGTGATCCACTATTAACTCCGATGACTAAGAGAAAGCTTGCAAATCGTGTCTTCTGGGACGGGCGCAAATGGGCCGATTAGAGATATCCGAATGGGACGGCATGCATGCGTACAGATCGAGTGGCTTGTCAAATACCACGACAATTCAGAGAGGATAAACGCTATGGAAAGTGGTGCCGCGGTGGCATTTGCTTGTGAAAACGCAAATCGTCAAACTCACCAAGTTGCCATTGCCGTTGGTAGTAGCGGGTGTTGCCCCCGTGTACGTGGGATTTTGCGGCGCAACAGTTGCTCTGCATTTGTCGTCAGCTAGAATGCCCAATGAACAGGTTGATAGACCTCTTGTCCTTTTTAGCTGGTTTCCGGCCAATTTCCAGGATGACATTGATGTGAAAATTCAGATAGCCTTGTTTGGCCAGCCTATATGGTACAAGACACTCATGTCGTAGCACAACAAGGCCCAACTGTCCTCGGAACTTTATCAAAAAAAGGAAACAGAAAGAAATAGAAGCGGCGGAGAAAAAAAGAAAACAAAAAGTGCCCACCTTAACTGCGGTGAGTTGTCCTGGGCAGTATTGCTCGCAGCGAGCGCTGAAATACCAGGCAGTTGCTGCAAATTTGCCGACGCTGTCGTTGATGTCGAACTCGGTCGCGAGATTGGGTCTGTGGTCTGCGCAGGAAGTGGCTGCGGATCGTCCATGGTGCAAATAGCGTAATGATGCACGCTGGTCTGGCAGTGTTTCTTCTATGTTCTGCTCACCCGGTTGGTCTCTGCAGGTTTTGCTGCTGCTGTGGCCAGAATCGAGAAGACTGTTGCCGGGCTGGGCCGGGCTGAGATGGGATCACGCACCCTGCAGCGCCTGTTGAAAAGGCTTCGACGCACGCGTGGCCAGGACAGCAGGAAGTTGACGAAGATGTTCCCTTGCCAGAAGCCAATAAGGTGACAATCAAGGAGGAAGGTTCTATCGAATTCGAACTAGCAAGGCGGATGAGGGTTGACGGCGAGGGATGAGCTGGATGAAGGGTCGGTCGGGCGCAGGCGCGGGCGCGGGCGCGGGCGCGGGC
>SRPY01000387.1:0-30119 GCA_018360145.1 Claviceps africana | reverse complement strand
TAAAAAAAAAAAAAAAAAAAAAAAAAAAAAAAAAACCTCCAAGACCCCTGCCCAAGACGCCCCAATCGACCAGTGACGGGGATCCGGATCGGCTCTCCCACAGACAGCCAGACCCCTTTGCGGTGCAAAAGCCACTAGTCAGTCATCCATCCGCCCGGACAATTTCCTCACAAATTTCCGCACCCACACCTTCACCAGTGCGGCAGGTACCGTCTGTGCATGCCCGTCTGGCAGGCAGTGTTGCTGGGCGGTGGCTACACGGGTATTTCCAGACGACAAAACGAAGGGAGTCAGGCGAGCACGATTGCGCCGAGCTGCCAATGCACGGTGCTGGTGCCTGTGGTTTCCCGCCAATCCATCCATCCCGGACCTGATTGTATTGCTTCTCACGTGCCACGCCCCCGCGCCCGCGCTGCGCCAGGCAAAAAAAACGATGTTGCGGGACCCACTGGTCCAAATGGACCCGGTTTTCTTTTTCTTTTCTTTTTTTCTTTTTTTTTTTTTTTTTTTTTTTTTTTTTTTTTTGCGGACCACATCGTGACCATATCAGCTTATCGCCCTGCTCCCCTCGTCCAGCTTCCGGCGTCCAGCTTCCGGCGTCCGGCGTCCGGCTTCTAGCTCCAGCAAACAAGCAACACCGGCCCCGATTCACCTCCAACGCCAATTCCGTACCAGAATTTCCATCGTCGTTACCGCAACCACCAAAGCCAGTTCCTTTACCCACACAACAACATGGACATGTCCGTCCCCCCCCCTTTCTCGAAATACGCCATCTGTCCACCTCTAACCCCCATCGCCAGGTTAACACAAGCCGAGCAGCGCACCCTCGAGCAGCGCATGCAAAAACGCCAAGTAAAGGAGTTTATGAGCGTACGTCGCCCGTCTCCCCCCTTTCCCTTTCCCGTCCCGGTCCCCATCCACTGACGGTGTTTGCTTTCCTGCCTCGCAGGCCTTCGGCGGCCTGGTAGAACACTGCTTCACCTCCTGCGTCGACGACTTCACCTCCAAGGCGGTTTCGACCCGCGAAAACGGCTGCATCAACCGCTGCGTGCTGAAGTGGATGGCCACGCAGCAGCGCGTCAGCGATCGTTTCCAGGAGCACAATGCGCAGCTGACGCAGCAGATGCAAAACAAGTAGCACGGTCGACGGGATTGGCCTTTTTGTTTTTGTTTTTCTTCTTCACGTTCCCCCTCTTGTATGATGAACAGTGGCGCTGGAGAGAAGCGCGAAAGAGAAGGGCTGCGTCGGGACACAAATCAAGAAAAGACCGTGGTCGCATCGGAATACATCACCAAGAAATGGGCCCCGCACAAGAGACGGATACACATACGGTGTTCTCTCCGGGACGCGCCAACGAGCAAGAATTGTATGATATCGGGACCGTAGCATCTTTTCCCACCATGGGGATGGAGAATACATGTATACACAGACATGCTTGCAGCACACCCCGCGACATGTAAACAGGACCCCGTCCGGGCGACGACGAGGACAAATTCACGAGTCCCTCTCGAAGCAACTCTAGCATTATTATACACATATCCAGGTCTGGGCGCTTCGCAGTCTTGTCGATTGTCAAGGTCCTAAAACACACCATGCGATCCATTTTTATTCCAACGCCTGGTTCCGAAACGTTCCGCCATCTATCAAAATGCTGCTGCTCTTACTACTACAAGTTGTCGTCTTTGCTGATTCGTATATTCCTTGTTTCTTTTCCTTTCAATTTTTTTTTTACAAGGCCATCCCCGGTGCCGTCGAGGACGACGGCACTAAGTGCCCACGTCCATGCTCCCATTCTCCCGCTCGTCCCCGTCGCGCCCTGCTTCATATCTCGAGCTCCTCGCTCAGGACATCCTTGACCGTCTCGAGCTGCGAGACCACCTTTTCCTCGAGCAGGTTGTCGCTGCCACCCGCCGTGCCCGGTTCCCTGCGCGTGTTCCGCCAGTCGACCTCGCGGGGTCCCAGCGGCAACAGCCGCTCCTGGAGCAGTCGTCTGCTCGATAGCCAGAACTCGACGTTTTCCAGCACGCTGGTTGCGTCCCATTCGACGGGGGGGATGTCTCGGTTGTTGTTCGCTCGCAGGGCCGAGATGACGCGCGTGAGGAGCGCCAGGGAGTGGATTTCCGACGTGGCCAGGAGCGTGAGGTACTGCGGCGAGGACTGTGATTTCGTTCGAGACGCCCCCGGGGCCTCGAGGCGGTCCACGCTCGCCTCGAGAAGATGCGAAAACTGATTCAGGATGTAGGTGATTTCCGAGGCGAGAGTCGCGCCGAGAGCGGCGAGCAAGTTGAGCATCAGCGGCAAGAAACCCTTGACCCAGATGGCATAGCACCGCTGCGCCACGGGCACGTCTGCGTAAGGCGAGACGGTGGATTTGAGCATGTACTTGGCCAGGTTGGCCGACAGCAAGCTGCTGAGAACGCCGTCGCAGGCCAGCTGCTCGGCGACAAGGGGCAAGGTGGACAGCTCCAGGAGAAACAAGACGCTCAGTTCGCCGTAGACGGGATCGCCGTGTTGCGCCAGCTTGTCGGCCCATGAGAACAAAGACGTGGCGGCGTTGACCACGTCGTGCGCTGCCATGATGTTGAGAACCTGTGTCTGAGACTGATCCATATTCGGCAGGCTGAGGCAAGCTTGCAGAATGGCTGTCAGCAAAGCGAGGTCCTCTGGTGACGTCTCGGATGCATTGTCGTGTATGAGGCTCACGAGCAACCGGAAGCCTCTTCCCACCACATGGTCCAGCAGACCGAGCACGGTCTGAGTGACGGCAACGGTTGAGCCGCCGAGATCCACACCCCCTGATTCGGACACACTCTTGTTGCTGGAAAAATGATAGGATCGGAGCGTGACAAACAGCGTCTTCAGCAACGTGCGATAGTAGACGATGGAGTCGGTACCAAAGGGCTCGTCGACGCCATGGATTGTCCCAACGAGGGTGCCAAGCAGTTGGTTGATATCCTGGACCGTCATGGACTGCTGCTTGACAAGCCTTTGGATCAGGACCAAGGCCAGACGCGCCCGAGCGTCTATCAACTTGACAAAGATGCTCTCGGATCCGGGCACGCCTTGATTCGCGTTGAAGCACTGCTGCGCAACCTGGAGCATTTGCTTCGCCACAGTCGCGTTGTCTGGCAGGCTGGTGCTCAACTCCACCAGCAGGAATTCCCAGGCATGGAACAAGGCCTAGCAGATCATGTTAGTCGGAAGAAGAAGAAGAAGAAGAAGAAGAAGAAGAAGAAGAAGAAGAAGAAGAAGAAGAGAAAAGAAGAAGAAAAAGAAGTGACGCGCGGTAACCCGAGGCATCAGAGTGATGGTCTGGAAACGTACTATTTGAGCATCAACCAGCGACAGATTGGCATTGGCCAGCTCCATCTCGTACTTGAACCCGTTGTGCTTGCGTCCAAGCCAGCCCGGGTCAAAACTCAACATGTCGTCAGCTCGCTCCGCGTCGTAAAAGTAGTTTTCTCCCAGCTCCCGGGGCTGCAGAAGCGTGCGCTTGAAGTTCTCCAACGAGCAGCCCGCGTATTTGTTGGCGAAATTCTTGGCAAAGTTGTTGTGCAGAGATTTGTTGTACCCTGCTACCTCGACTCCGTCCCGCAGATAGTAATCCAGGTCGGCCACGAGGCTCTTGGCCAACGCGTCAGACCCGCCCTGATGTCTCGAGTGATACAGTTGCATGGCCAGAGTCTCCGCGACATAGGCCGCGATTCTGGCATCGGTGCTCGTTCGGATGGCGTCCGCCTTGACCGTCACGTGCGACGGCTTGAGGTCGCGCACATACGCCCGCAGCCCGTCGGTGTAGGACGTGTCTTTGAGAAGGGTGAATATCGTCCACGGCCAGTAGTTCTGGGCCGAGGCGAAAAAGTCCAGTATGGCCAGCGACTCTGCCGGCGCAAGGTCTTTTAGCTTTCCCAGCTTCCCAAGCGCCACGGAAAAGACCGAGTCTGCCGAGAGCTCGCTCTTCCGGTCCTCTTGCTTCATGGCTTCTCGCGGTGTCTGACCAGTCAGGAGACAGTTTGACATCCATTGCTGCTTGTTGCGGAGAATGGAAGAGAAGAATTTCCAGGTAGTGACAATTTCCGGAGTCAGGTTGAAAGGTCGACCGAGGTATGCGAGCACCTGGAGGAAAGACTTGGAGACTTGGGGTCCCAGATATCCAAGAAGCGATGGCGGATCTGACGCGTCAGACGCTGAATTCACAATCAGCGCCTCGAGCAGCTCAATCGATGCAGCTCGCAGCCTGTCCGATACAGCGCACAAACGAGCTATGACGGTGGAGATTTTGAAGAGGTACGACTGGATCAGGGCCGACGGCTTGGCCAGCCACCTCGCGGCCCGGAGGAGGGTGCTGCAGAAGCGCAACATGGAGTTTGTCTGGCGGAAGGCGGTCGCGGTGCGGGTAGAGTACATGGTCGTGTCGTCTCTTGTGAGGGCTATGATGAGTGAGGAGAGAATGGGCTGAAACCGCAGAGTGCCGCTTGCCGGCGTCATGAAACAGTCGACGACATAGCAAGCCGCAGGTCGAAGGCAGGCAACGAGGCTGTCCGAAGTCGGTGTCTCGCCCATGTTGTAGCTGTACACAACGAACTTGTTCAGAACCGGGACCACGCTGTCAAGCAAAGATGTGCGGCTGGTTTCGGCGTCAAAACGCCACGTGGATGTGCTCTCAAAGACGTCGACCGATACATGTGCAATAGCCGTGCTCACCTTGACCAGCACCTTGTCTGCTGTGCCGAGCCAAGGGTTCACCTCTGTCTTCAGTTTAGAGGCAAGCTTGTTTCCTGCACGACGCTGAACGGCCGATGTCATGGCAGTGTCAATGAGCCCGGAAAACAGCAGTAGAGACGACTTCAGAAGCTCGAACCGCTCCGAAACCAGGTCGAGATTGCCCGTGATTTTGGTCAGCTTGCCTGCTCTTGACTCCGAGTTGAGCAATTCACTCCGCGCCAGGTAGGACCACACCCGGCTCGGCTGGGACGGCAGGATGGAATCCAGAAACTTGACACATGCCGTCAACACATTGACAGCAGCTTCTTCGCTGACGGCAAGTTCGTCTTGCATGAAGTAGTCCATCGTCTCGCAAATGACGGTGACAATGTCCTTGCCGCCACTGATGTGTTTGCTCAATTCGGCCAAGAGATCACTGTCCTCGAGAATAAGCGTCATTTTGCCCTGCGGGTTTGAGCGCAGGTATTCCATCCTGAAGAGAGTAGCAAGAAGCGATATGACTTCGGCGATTTCTTCTGGCTGCAGCATGCCCAGTTCGCATTTGTAACCTTCTTTGGTGAGATTTATCTCGAGCAATCGTCCAAGTAAGGACAGCGACGAGTGAGGATAATCCACAAGGACGACTCTACCGGTATCAGTGATGAATCTCCCATAGCTTCCGACGGGCAATCTGTACGCATCGTCCTCTATGTACCGCCGACTCCACGAGGAAGACAAGGCAATGAGCGAGACTTCCTCCAAAAGGACAAATGCGTTGGTATTCTCATCTTCCTGGACCAGTTCGTAGGCCTGGAAAGAGTCCGGAAGCATAAAGGTAATCGTGGGAGTCGCTCTCAGGACGGAGAGGATGAAGTCGGATCGGTCTTGGTCGGAAAGGTCACTGGAGGCAGTGCAGAGAGCTTTGCACATGCTGACGAATGGGAGGAACTCGTACGGATATCGATCAAGCGCCTGTTGAAAATAGAATTCCATAGCAAAGTCATCCTTGAGCATGCTTGTTAAGACATCTTGCCCCACGGTAAGTTCCTGTTCTGGTAGCAATTGCCAGTAATCCCGACCTTGCGATAGCTGGGCGATCAAGGAGCTGACGGGCTCTGACTGATATCCCACGAGGGGATACGAAACTTTCAGTAGTTCGAGAAAAGTGTGCCTCAAACGTGAACTCAGCAACGGCGTCATGCTTCCCTCCTCAGATGGCCCGAGACTAGCTGCCATGTTGGCCATGATATCAAAGACTCGTCCATGAGCCGTGGCTCCCAACGCAAGCTGCTCAACAACTTGCAGGTCTTTTGCCGATGTCATGTTTTCGAGGAAGCCATCAAACTTGGACGATTCAATCGAGAAGATACTTCCCGCCGAATTTCGCCGTGTCATGGGTCGAATGACACCACCGGATTCGAACGTCTCACGGGCGTTCTGTTGCAAGAGGTTGTCTCTTTTCTCCGTTCGGCTCTGGTATGACATGTTCATGCGATGTAGGAGAAGCGTCCACGCGAATATCACCGGCGTGGGACCTTCACAGTCCATCCCTGCTGCATTAATCACGCTCTTGTGCACTTGTTCTAGGACATCGGACAAGATCAGATACGAATCGTAGAAATCATCGGAGACTGTCGGATCCTCTTCTCTTTCAGCCAAGAATGTCAAGGATCGAGCGGGCTTGAGGAGACTGAGAGAGACGCCGACGGCAAGCGTTTTCAAGGGCATCGTCAGTTGATTTATGGCTTCATTCATCTGAAATTAACATCTGGTCAGTGAAATGTTTTGCTTCTTCTTGTAGTCAGATGGGCAAAGGCTGAGCGAGTGAAGGAAGACGACGAACAGGTTGCACAGTGTCAAAAAAATTGTACATTTCCATCAGTGAAAACCACTGACTGATGACGCTCGATGGCGGAAAACCGTTACCCAGGCTATCCACTATTTGAAATACAACCGAGAGCGAATGAATGACTTCGGTGAGCAATGTTCTTAGCCAATCCAGCTCGACGTCTCCCTGGAGAAGCAACTCCTCGTCGGTGATTGACCCCAGGCCAGCCTCTACAATCGTCATGCTTGAAGTAGCCGTTCGGAGATAGGCTGAGAGAAACGAGACGCTTTCATCCTTGGCATTTGGCAATGCCTTTAGCCTGTATAGCCGCACCAACTTTTCGCCATCGGTAGCATATATCGGCAGTCTTCCGTATAGCCTGATGGACTGCAAGTAGTCCATGGTCATCATGAAGTATCGTCGTTCGCTCAGAAAGACGTCGAAGATCCGCCGTCTTCTAGAGTCGGCCGTCTCGAAGTCGGTCGAGATCTCGTCGGCATCGAGAGCTAGTCCAGCACCTAGATCGGCCATGAAGGATGTCCTATGGCCATTCTGGATACCAGCCGCTTCCTGTAGGTTTGTCGCATCTTGAGTTGACAGCGGTCCCCTGAGGTATAGAGAGGGTCGAGATTGAAGCTCCAACACAGCAATGCGCAGCGCCGCGACCAGGTTGAGTTTTGCGCTCCGCCTCAGCCATTGGGCGTCATCCTTGAGCAGTTTGATGTCGTAGCGCTCAGTCGCCGCCGAGGTGACGTGGATGGGGGCTGTTTTGGTTTCAAAGTCTTGATCGGTAGCATCGTTGGGCGGCGCAAAGGCGAGAGTAGGATCTCTCAGCAGGGCATGGACATATTGGTCGGATAGGAAACCGATTACTTCTGCGCTCCTTTGTCTCCTCCCAGAGTCGTCGGACAGCGCGGTGGCGACATGTTGCCAAGACCTGGTTGACGGATGTTAGCACGAGACTCGGCCGTCGGCCGTCGGCCACCAGCCAAAGGAGAGCAGCTGGCGCGAGGTGAGGAGGCGGGAAGTTGCGAAGCTCACAAAAGCACTCGCTGGCCCGAGAGACAATCTGCCAAGGGGGGGAAGTAGTTGTTATCAGACACCGGCGCCATTGCCACGAGCGTATATGGAGTGGCAGCAGCGGCACGCGACGCATCACCTTTGGGAAGCCGGGGAGATGGAAGGCTTCGATTCGCGATGGGGTTGACGCGCTCCAAGCCGCGAGCCAGCAATCGACCTGGTAGCGAAGGGCTTCTCGATGCTTATCGGCGCGACCTGGACTTTTTTTTTTGGCGGCACCGGTGCTTCGGGGAAGCTCCACGAGGCACGTCGCCGCAACGCCGAGGTTCAGCCGTCCCCGCAGCCAAGTGACGGCAGTGGTTCCACGTTGATGGGTTCAATGGTCGGTCGGCTCCGGACGTCGCTCGGCCAATCTTGCCGTCTGCGCACTGTGTGCGTCGGCAGCATCTTGAGCATCTTGCACACGGGTAAAACACAACCGCTTCCTTGAAACGCGCCAAAAGGTAAAAAATCCTGCAGTCGAGATGGATCCTGGCCAGAGTGCCGGGATAGGCTATTTGCTACCACGGCGCGATTCGATGCTTGATGCATGTGGACCAGATACCCATGCTGCGGAAATATCGGCACTTGGTAGATGCACAGTGCACGCGGTCCACGAGCAGACGGGCGGCACTTTGGCCGTGTTTGGCCACGTTTTTCCTCGGCATGATTCTTCCCCGTGTCCACGCCTTGTCTAACTTGTCCATGCAGGCGAGCTTGTCGGCGGACTCCTTATAAGGCTGCTTTTCGCCTCGACCTGATCACTACGAACGAGGCTTGCTGTCAGTCGTTGCCCACTGCGATACCGGACACATTTCAACGACGCTCGACAACACTCGGCGACTTTCGAACCTCCGTCTTTTCCGCAGCAGCATCATATCCAAGCCAGCTAGCTCTCTGTCAATATGTCGACTCTCGCTCTGGTTGACCATTCACCCCACCAACCCGAGCCGTCTCCACGGGTGGCAACGGCATCAAACCTCATCCTCATCGACAATTATGACTCCTTCACCTGGAACATCTACCAATACTTGATTCTCGAAGGAGCCACAGTTCACGTCTTCAGAAACGACCAGATCACGGTCGACGAGCTGATTAAGAAGAACCCTACCCAGCTCATCATCAGTCCCGGGCCTGGTCATCCCACCACCGATTCCGGCGTGAGCAGAGATGCTATCCGACACTTTGCGGGCAAGATTCCCGTCTTTGGTGTATGCATGGGGCTGTAAGTGATGAAGTGATGGAAGTCTCAGACGTCTCCGTGTCACTGACAACAAGGCCTCACTTAGTCAGTGCATGTTCGACGTATATGGAGGCAAGGTCGGATCCGCCGGGGAGTGGTTACACGGCAAGACATCGCCACTTACTCACGACTCCAAAGGCGTCTTTGCCGGCCTCGAGCAGGGTCTTCCTGTAACTCGATACCACTCTCTGGCAGGAACTCATGTGACACTGCCCGAGTGCTTAGAGGTAACGTCCTGGGTGGCCAAGGACGACGGCTCACCAGGCATCATTCAAGGTGTGCGACACAAGAAGTTCGCCATGGAAGGAGTGCAGTTCCATCCCGAGAGCATCCTCACTGCTCATGGTCGCAAGATGATCAAGAACTTCCTACACATGCAAGGTGGCACGTGGGAAGAAAACGAACGGCTCCAGCAGAAATCAGCGGCTGCCGAAGCGGCACCTACGACTGCTCCCGCTAATGGCGCACCGAAAAAGAACAACATTCTCCAGCGAATCTATGCCAACCGCAAAGCTGCTGTCGCAGTTCAGAAGGAAATTCCTTCCCAGAGAATGTCGGACCTTCAGGCGGCCTATGACTTGAACGCTGCCCCTGCTCAGGTGCCATTCGTCGCTCGACTGAAGCAATCGCCATTTGACGTGGCCCTCATGGCCGAAATCAAACGGGGATCTCCTTCCAAGGGCATATTTGCTCTCGGGATCAACGCGCCCGTGCAGGCGCGAAAATACGCACTCGCTGGCGCCAGTGTGATCTCGGTCCTGACGGAGCCCGAATGGTTCAAGGGCAGCATCGAGGACCTGCGTGCCGTCAGACAAGTCCTTGACGGCATGCCAAACAGACCAGCCATCCTACGAAAAGAGTTCATCTTCGAGGAATACCAAATCCTGGAGGCAAGATTGGCCGGAGCAGACACCGTTTTACTGATTGTCAAGATGCTCGACACCGAATTGCTCGAGCGCCTGTACAAGTACTCTCAATCGCTGGGCATGGAACCGCTGGTCGAGGTGCAAACCGCCGAGGAAATGGAAATCGCCGTGAAGCTTGGCTCCAAGGTCATCGGCGTCAACAACCGGAATCTGGAGAGTTTCGAGGTAGACATGGACACGACTGGCCGTTTGCGAAAAATGGTACCTGAAAACACATTGATCTGCGCACTCAGTGGTATCAACAGCCACAACGATGTGCTCATGTGCAAGAACGACGGCGTCAATGCCGTTCTCGTTGGCGAGTCCATCATGCGAGCTCCAGACGCCAGCGCCTTCATCACGGAGCTCTGCTCCGGCTCCAAGCCGTCTGTGATGAAGAAACAAACCAAGCCACTGCTTGTCAAGGTATGCGGGACTCGAAGTGCCGAAGCAGCGGAGCAGGCTGTTGCATCCAAAGCAGACTTTGTGGGCATCTGTCTCGTCCCCGGAACAAAGCGGTGCGTGTCGCACGAGACGGCGCTGGCTATATCTGCCGCAGTTCATGCTTCTGGCGACAATCTCGCCAGCGCACGCGAGGAGCCCATCTCGGAGTCGGGTGCGACTGATTATTTCGTTGCGGCGGCGAGTAGACTTCAGGGCACACGGACGCGTCTCGTCGGCATCTTTCAGAACCAACCCCTTAGCGAGGTGCTGGAGAAGCAAAAACTGTACAACCTGGATCTAGTGCAGTTCCACGGCGACGAGCCCATCGAGTGGGCCAAGATTGTTCCCGTACCAGTCATTCGGGCCTTCAAGCCAGGCCAGGTGGGCATCGGACTCCGTGGCTATCACACGGTCCCCCTGTTGGACTCTGGTGCCGGGTCTGGAAAGCTTCTGGACGTGTCCAACGTGAAAGCTACCCTCGAGAAGGATCCCGAATTGCGAATCTTCCTAGCTGGGGGGCTGAATGCCGATAACGTCACCCAAGCTGTGAATGCCCTTGGCGAGTTTAGCGACCGCGTCCTCGGCGTTGACATCAGCAGTGGCGTCGAGGAGGACGGTGAGCAAAGTTTGGCCAAGATTGCTGCTTTTGTCAAAGCCAGCAAGGCCATTCGATAGAGATAGAACGGAATAGAACTACATTGCGAATAGAAATAAAGATATTTTTTTGGCTTTGGGCCGTTTATCCGCGTACTCGTGTATAGTCCTCTTCATGCTCACACGTGCTGTGCTATGAGTTGGTCCATGCTCGATCTGAGGCCATCCCGATGATGGTCGTCATTGTCAACAAAGGAAACTCGCCACATTCCCTTTTTTTTTTCGAAATTAACGCAGTCAACACGTTCTTGCAGAGACTCACGAGTCTAATTTCAAATTCTCTTCTCCGATATCAAGTGCTGCCGCCTGTCAAGACCGCTTTACAACCGCGATCAACCGCCTCGCAGCCTTTGCTCAACCTCCCGCGTCAAGCTCCCACAATGTAATGGGCCATGGAATTCCCAACTTTCTACTAAAAGCATCGCTAAATTGCTGCCCGCGCCGTATTTTCTTTCTAAGCGTTTCCTTCTTCCTCCACTTTCCTTTTCTTCGCTACTCTGAACTGTTCCCAAGCCGTAAGCCTTCCGTGAAGGAGACCCCCCCAAAAAAAGGCAGTCTTAGTCGGTGATTCATCCTGGAAAAAAAAAAGGAAAGAAAAGGAAACAAGAAGAACGAGGGAAGAAAATGACCTCCCGAAAGTTCAAGCACATGGTCATCGCGATAGCTGGCCCGCCCCCCGAGGGCTTGACCGTTGACAAAGTCCGACACTGGACGGAGGTCCGCAAGGGGCGGTTCACGCAGGACTTTGATGAAGATGTGACGCATTTGCTTTGTACGAGGGAGCAGTTCCGTCGACGAGTCCCACGAGGTTTGTCAGATCCGGCACAGTACATCTTTTCACACATTGCCATTTTTGATTCGGATACTCCTCGCCACTAGGCACATTTCTGTCCCTCTTCCAGTCTCGGATTCCTTGAGCCGCCCTTTGTTCCATCTGTCCCTGTTCTTTCTTCTCTCTCCTCACACAAACTCTCTCTCTCTCTCTTTTTTTCACGCTCGTATGTGATACTGACCTCTTCGCCATTTAGTAAAAGACGGCCTCAAGCGCAAGAGAGTCAAGATTGTCGACTTTGACTGGTTCGAATTATCCGCCGGACCGGGCAAGGTGGAAAAGGTGGCAAAATACTGCTACAGACGTCTTCTTCAGAGAGAGAGGGCTCTTCGACGAGACAGGGAGCAGGTCGAGAGGGGGAATTTGTTGGCCGCGAGGTTTGTCAACACGAGTATGTCTGTATCTTGACTTTTCTTTACTCTCCTTACATTTGTCTTTGCTCTTTTTTTTTTCCTTCATCTCTTTTTTCTCCTAGAATAAAAGGGCATCTCATTTGTCAAGAGTACTTACTCACTTGGGAATAGATCTTTTCCGTGTCCATTACGACAACTGCAATTTTCGATACGAAGTCAGCCTGGTGCGAGGGAACCACCTCGAATCAGGACAACATGAGCGCTATGTTCTTTACGTAAGTACACGTTGTTATACTTGTTCAAAAATACGTATTCTCAGCAACCCTCTCCTCTTCTTTTGTGTTGCTATAATTCTCATTCTTAATTCTCGATCAAGGACGCAACCCGCGCTGACCCTATATTCCACCGGCTTACCCACCCCCCCCCCCCCTTCTTTGTTTCTCCCAAAAAATAATAAAAGTTGTTCGAATCCAACGCCAAGCCGCCTCTCTTTTGGTTCGCGGCCAAGTACTTCCGTCGCAAGGGCGATTCACAACCAGCCTACTTTCGACCGAGCCACTACTCGGGGCCATTCGACGACGAGCTCCGCCACTTCAAGGGCTTCTTCCAGGCCAAGACGGGGATCGAGTGGGAAGATCGAGTCACTCACTACGGCGTGATGCCCGCCTCGTTTTTCACGTACACGCCGCCGGTAGGTCAAGCCCTGTTTTCTTTCATGGCGACTCTGGTTCATTGTCCATGCCCGCGACTGATCTAGGTTGGTTTTTGTTCTTCTCGTCTCTCTGTTCCTTTTTTTTTTTTTTTTTTTTTTTTTGTTGGACCAAAGAGGCATGGCAAACCCATCGGACGAGATACGTTGTTTTCCGCAAAAATGAGCTGGGAATTGAACGCTGCCTTGCGGGGAATCCCTGACCCGTCCATGGAGGAACCCGCCGAGGAGGTCCAGGAGGGGTTGGGCGGTGCGGTGCTCGAGGCTGATGGTGCTGCCGTGGTCGTCAAAGATGCGCTGCTCGGGAATGCGGATCTGGAGAAGCCGGAGCGTGACGATGGAAGCGACTGGTCTTTGGTGGATCTCCAAGAGCACGACGGTGACGTGGAGGTATGAGGGAGCGACAGCCAAGGCGAAGATGAGCTGGTGATTCTTGGAGATGCTCCTTCCACGATGTCCTCTTCCGACAGGGAGGCACATGGCGGGCACGAATTTCTTCAACATGTCATCCGAGCATGATGATGCTCGCGTGGGGAGAAAAACGGGGGCACCGGACCAGAAAATGAAATCATCTCTTGGGTTATCCATCTATCTTGTCTTTTTATTTCTTCTTCTTTTTCTTTTTCTCTTTCTCCTCTTTCGTCCTTGTTCTATGGGAGCAGAGCAAAGGCGCATACTACTTGGACATGGGAAAGATCTTCGTTCCGACAAAAAAGAGGCACTGGACGAGCAAGAAGACCACACTTGGGTTGTCCATCTTTCTTTCCTTTTTTTCTTTTTTTTTCGTCCTTGTAAAAGGATCAAAGTCAAGGCACACATCATCTGGAGTTGGGAGACGCTTGTTCCAACACAATAGGCATAGCATATCGACGGGCTTCTCCCCCGAGAGTCTTGATACAATTGATCGTCGTTCCATCGTGAGTTGCTTCATCGCCATGGTATCTTACACACGCAAAGTCAATCCACGCCACCGACGCCAGGGCATTGGGGCCCCTCATGATTCAGAATCGCAGTTTCGGCATAAGAAAAACCAGCAACAGCAATCCGACCATGAGTCCATACACCCACGCAAACAGCATCATTCGCCCCCACCAGCCCTTCCCCTCGGTCATCTTCCTCAGCGTGCCCATTCTCCCTCGTGCCTTTTCCATGCTCTGCTCCGTCCTGGCGATGCCCTCCCCCGCTTTCCCCAGGAGCGCCTTGTCGGCGTCCAGGGTCGACGAGAATTTATGGGAGCTCGCCTTTAACGCGCCGGCCATCTTGAGGATCGATTCGGACAGTAGGTCGTGCTCTGCGCGCTGCTGATCGAGGATTGCTTCCGCGGTGGCGGTCGAGGTCCGCGGCTCGGCTGGACCGCGGCGGCTGGCGAACAGGATGGCGCGAGCGGTACTATGTGACGCGGTCGCTGTCGGTGCCGAGGCGGCGACATGAGCGGACGAGCGAGAGCGCAGTTCTTGCGTGGTCTGTGTGAGCGGGATGGATGACGGCGTGGCAGCCGCGAGACTGGCGTGTGATGAACGAGAGGATTCGCGTGTCGGCGTGGGTTCGCGGGAAACGGAATGCGAAGGCGTGTCGACAATCTGCGGCCCGTCTCCTGCGTCTGAGGATAGAGACTCGATGCTTTCGCTGGGCGTCTGGATTATGCTCGCCAAAAGGTCCTCTTCGTCCGAGCTGTCGTCGTCATCGTTTGCAATCTGCGTCGGCGTCCTCTTTCGTCAGCCGTGTGCTTGGACGGGAACAGCTCTACAGGGGCCATCAACACATCTCCATCGTACTTGTCGCAGATCTTGTAGGCGGTCCAGCAGCGTCTCTAATCTGTCTCGATTCTGATTGAGGAGGTCCTGCGTCTCGGCTCTTCTCTTTGGCGCCTTAATGTGCAGGGTATCTTGCTCGAGCTTGGTCAACAAGGCGCGCGCATGATTCAAATTCTGGTGCGGATTTTTTGCTTGTTAGCAGCACGAATTGAATTTTTCTAGTGTGCAGCCTTTGGCGAGCCTTTTCCTTCTTTCTTCTTCCTTTGTTATTCTTCTTCTTCCTCTTGTTCTTGTTGTTGTTGTTCTTCTTCTCTCTTTTTTTCCCCTTTCTTTTTTCGGGAAAGCCATACCGATTCGACCTTGGCCCTCTCGTACACGCTTGATCGGAGCCGTCGCTCGCGCTCTGGAGTGGCATGGAGGATGTTTTGTTGCAACCTCAGCAGCAGCTGGGTCAAGTCTGCAAGAGTCATGTCGGGTGATGATGCAGACATTTCTGTTTCCCTCTCCCTCAGTGTAGGGTCGCGGCACGGGGTGATGGCAAGAAAAGGCTATGTGGTCTGGTGTCGTCATTCATGGTGGATTGGAAGCTTTTCTTGACGCCACATGTCATTGACCGGGGTTGTTGGTTCGACTTGAAAGCTGCACGGTCGGCTCAGTGCTAAGCTAGCTGGTTGCGGGGTTGAGTGGTTGGGTGGTTAATGTCAAGGTCGGCTCAGCTCCAGCCAACCAATCGCTTTATACGGAACAAGATGACGACGCCGATTGCCCAAGTAGATGCAGTTTCTTTCAACCATGGCGAAGTCACATCCGCTTCGGATTGCGCAGCCTTCCTTTCTGGCCTGGACAGCAAATGATGTCGAGGGTAAAGACGCATGTTGCCATGCCCTGTCGATGGGAAAGGTCAAAAATCGTGTGCACGTTACTGATGCATTATGACAAGAGATAATCATTCATGAGCAATTGAAATACGATAAACGACACCAATTCTAGCCTGAAACGCCTTGGTGTACAACAACCATAATTCGCCTTCATTACACGTCATCGTAAAACCAACATTTTGCTGCAAACCTGAAGTCATAATTTTCCTGCCAGTCGCCACGGCCCTCCACGATATCATCCACGTACGCGTCTCTTCGGGGGGCTGGTTTCTTTCTTCGATACCATGAGGCCTTCGTGCCCAAGGCCTCTCTGTCGTGAGTCACTTCTTCTCACTGAGCCCAGTGAGAAGCCGCTTATTCCTTGTCCTCGGTTTCCTTCTCTAGGCCATTGCGAAGCCTCTCCTCCTGTCGTCTCCAATGCCCGCCTTCCTCATAGTCCGAGCTGATCTTAAGAGCCCTCCTCAATCGCTCGCTTTCTTTGATCTTGGCATCAGCCATTTCGTGTACCTCGTGTGCTTTGAAATTCCTTCTGGGACCCGAGCCTCTTTTGCCAGACTCTGCCTGAGCCATGAGTTTCTCTCGTAGGTCGTCGCATCGCTTGTCAATCTCGTCGTCGTCGATCCTAGAATTGCTCGTAAATACAAAAGGAAAGCCAGAACAGAGTTGGTTCCGGTAAGCGCTTACTCTTCCTCTTCCAGCTGGTCCCTCAACTCAAAGACCTTGACCTCAATCTGTCTTTTTCGATCGTGTTCTAGGATGCCTTTGTCTGGCTGTCGTTGCTTGTGTCGCAGGCTGTCCAGGTCTTTTGGGTATGGGGCGCCATGATCACGGGGCTTCAGATGAGCGAGGTTTCGCTGCACATATCCGGAAGTGCCACTGCCTCGGGGAGTGGAGAGGCCAACGTTTTCTGACATGGTTTCGCGGTAGTCAAGCCTGTGGTTGTAACCAACAAGCAAAGCATTCCGATGTTGAAGAATTGAAGAAGAATCATGGACGGAGAGCCTCTAGCATGGTTCAATTCCGGCAGGCGGTGACAAGTCGCGGTCATGATGGCGAGCGGCAGAATGGATTGTGGGTGGGGCTCGGGGTCTGTCATTTGTCATGTGAGGCGACTTGGTCTTGGTGGCAGACCTCGAACGATTTTAATCAAGGTAAAAAAAAAGCGCCATTCAGGAAATCTTGATCTTGATCGTCTTGCTCTTTTTTTTCTTTCTTTTTTTTATCCAACGTCCAACCTCACTACGCAATCGCCGTCCTCGACGCTACCATGCCGCACCTGCCTCCTGGTCCAGAGTCGAGCCATCAAGATGGTGGTGGGGAGCTTGTCTTTCCTCCTGTGAGCAGAGACCACATTCAGAATTGCTCATACGACTCATGGTTTCCAAACTATCGAAGTGTCTGCCTGAGGTCCAAAATCATCCCATTACCGCAACCCGTCGTCGCTTATTTACAAGAAGACGGTATCCTACTCGCTGAAGAGGACGCAGAAGTTGCACCGTCTGATCCCGAGTGGCATTCCTCTGGCGCAGCTGCCAACCCTAGAGCGAGGCAGGACGACGATGACTCGTCAGATGAGGATGAAGAGGAGGCGGCGGTTCCTCGACTGCCTCCGAATGCAAGGTTTCCCGAGACGCACAACAGAATCAAAGAGGTCATTGCCGAGCTCGGCGGAGCTGTTGCCCCCAAGCTGAATTGGTCAACGCCCAAGGATGCCAAATGGGTATCGCCGCACCAAAACTCGCTGAAGTGCACATCGCCAAATGATGTATACTTGCTCCTCAAGTCCTCTTCATTCGTTTCCCATGACCTCGATCATGCGTTTGACGGATGCACCTCTAGTCCGCCCTCTCGTCCGTTTGCGCCAATCCTCGTCTTGCGACCGTTTTTCACGCCGCATGTGGCACTCGAGTTCCGCTGCTTCGTCAAACACCGATGTCTCGTCGGCATCACGCAGCGGGACCTGAACTACTATGCCTTCTTGGAAGGGCTCAGACCCCAGCTGTGGAAAAAGATGACTGTTTTCTTCAAAGAGAAGCTACGGCTCACGTTTCCCGACGCGTGCTTCACCTTTGATGTATATATACCTGAAGACCCCGTCGCGGACGATGGACTGGGGAGAGTCCGTTTGATGGATATCAACCCCTGGGCTCCACGAACCGACACGCTCCTATTCTCATGGCAAGAACTGCTTGAAATGGAAGTCAGGCATCCGCTCTACGGGTCCTCTGGAGGTGACCACAACGCAGATACCAGTGATGACGACACAGCTGTGGAAGACACTGATGATGACACAAGTACCGACTACCAGCCAGACGCGTCGCCAGAGCTAAGACTTATCGAAAAGGACGACCCGGCGGCGTTCAATTTTAGTACTCCGCAGTACTCTGCCCACAAGCTGCCCAAGGAGGTTGTGGACGCGAGCATGGCTGGCCAAGGCGGGCTGAGAGAGTTCGCGCAGCGGTGGAAGGAAATCACGGAGGGCCGAGCATCTGGGATATGGGATCCGCCGGCGGACAGGCGGTGATAGCTGCGGCAGCAAGCGAGTAGGAGATAGACACGAACCATCAAAACCATGGCATGTGCACATACACATGACACATGTTGATGCGAGGACGAGGCCGTGACATTGACGCGAGCGCGCACCCTTGATAAAGCCTGTGGAGAGCGAAAATGAAGGGGGGGGGGGGTGTGTGGACCATGAAAGTGAGCCAGGAAAGTGAGCCAAAAGTGAGCAAGAACTGAACGAGAAGTGAGTTGCGGCTTCTTTATTGGGATGATCTTCCCTCGCGCCTCAGGCACCCACCCACCTCGCGATTCTCTGCGCGAAAACCATAACAACAACACTTTTGTAGCCCAATTCACTATTCGTCTCCTTTGTTCCGGCTTTTCTTTTTCTTGTGAAGAGCGGATGGGACTGTTCAACTTAACCCATCTTTCCCGAGTCTTCTTCTTAGGGCGCTATGTGCTCCTGAAAGCCGCTGTTTGCCAAACCACCACCCGCCTTTGGCCAATCAGATGTCCACGATGGACGGCCGCTGGACCGGCCGCTGCGACGAGACCCAAGACGCCAACCGACTCCCAGGAGCACCCTATGGCCAGCTGTCGCCAGCTGCTTCATCGCAATATTATACGTTCTCGCAAAGCCTGTCGTCAGTGCCTTCAGTGTCGTCCGTAACACCACAAGACCTCCAATGGAGCTCACACGCGGGCCAAAGAGCCTTGCCGCCGCGGGTCAAAGCTGGTAAAGTGACAAAGCCTGGGACCGCTGGTCGTCGTGACAGTCGCCAGCCCTCACTGCCAAGTACCGCCCAGGGTCAAATCGAGCACTTTGTCCAGCAAGGCAATAACAACGTTGATATTGATGCTGCACAGATACATCAGTTGGCAAACGCCGGAAGAAACGAGCGCCCGGACGGTGCTATAAATCTGATAAATGCTGGAGGCAGTGTTCATGGCTCGACTTCCATGGCTGGTCTTCCTTCCTCGGCGCAGAACGCATTTAACACGAGTGGAGGAGCATTTCGCGTAAACGATGGCCATCAATCATCGGAAAATATAACTTCGCCTCCGCAATCGTTGGAAACCAACGATGCATCGGTCAATGACGCATCGGTTAAAAATGACATCCCTACACCTGTCCAATCCGCGGCTGATGTAGTCTTGAAGATGTATCAGTCCGTCAAGATTGACAGCACGCTTTGCAAGAGGCTGGCGGGCGAGGCTGCGCGGCGGGAACCGACACAACGACGTCGTGACCAGAAGCTAAACATCGAGAGACGTAGCAATGTCGAAGCCTTGTTGGCTCACGTCACCGGCAACGTAGCGCCGCGTCCTTGCAAAAACTGTCACAAGGGACATGGGCCATGGACTCAATGTGTCGTGTACGACGGCCAGATGTGCGGTAGTTGCACTAATTGTTGGTTCAACGCGAGTGGTTCGAGGTGTACGTTTCAAGGTCAGTCAGTCCCTGCTATTTGGCTGACCCTGCTTGAGCCTTCTCCACTGTCACGAGATAGAAGACTGACTCATTCTGTTTCGAACAGAGAACAATAATCCTCAGCACTCGCTGTTTACTCCAACTGTGCAGGTGCCGTCTGACGGTGCCATGATGAACTTTCAGCAGCATCCCATTCTCACGCCAAATTCGCCCGCAATGATGGCATCTTATCACTCAGATGTTGCTCAATGGGGTATGGCTGACTATACTAATATGGTCAACACCGTCATGGGAGAGACCATGGCGCTATCAAAGAAAGCACGCCATCTTGCAAGAATCGATTCCGCAGCCAAGGAACTCAGCATACGAATTGCCGAATTCGAGGAGTTTATGCAGAGTCCAGAAGGCTTAGCAGAGCAGCAAAGAGAGCAACGATACTACTTGGCCCAGCAGGGTCAAATAGGGGACGTTGCAATGAATGGGGATTCCCCTGAGACGCCTGTGGGTTGAGGATCAGATTGAGCGAAGCCGGCATCTAGACGGAGGCGAGAGGTGAAGAACGATGAACGGGATTGGCTTTCCTTTTCTCTTTCCTTCCTTTCTTGCTTTCTTTCTTTCTTTCTTTTTTCGCGATTTGGTTTAGGAATACATTCTTGAGCATGTAAGTCTGCAATGCGAGGACCACGGCTGCGCCATTAGCACATTTATTCTAACACGGTCAATACTAGATACTGGACAAAGTCCCGCAATAAAATCTCAAAAAAGACGATTTCGGTGGAAGATAGGCACAATAATACCGGGCGGACACATCATGAACCCCCCTTGGCATGCATGCTCTTCTAGTTTAAGGATGGTCCTTTTGTTCTTGGTTGCAGGATTGGCATTACGACGGGGCGGGACGAGGTGGGCTAGTTGCACACATGAAGACATGTATTTTTTTTTTAAAAAAAAAAAAAAAACTTTCCCGTCGTCCTCTGCTCGCAGCGAGCCAGAAACGATGCAGAGTGCAGTTTAGGTATACGAATCCATTTGCTAGCAGCTCCACGAGTCGAACACCGGGGATACTCGGACACTTTGAGCAGGAACCATGGCCATGGCGCAATGTCCTCTTAGGTTTGTGTCAAACGGCCAGCCGCGAGTCCGTGAGTCGACGGACCTGAGACCAGGCGGCGTCAAACATCCTTTGCAGGGCAACGCAGAACGAGCCCCAGTCGGTACTTGGAGAGTGCACAAGCACAGTGTGCAATCCAGCCTCCCACGTCATATTTTCTGGCCCGATTCATGCCATCCAACTCCATCCATGTACAGACAAATGTGGACACGTACATTGTATGTATGTACATATGCACGTCAACGTGCCTTGGGCAGAACCTTGACATTGACAAGCACGTCACCGCAACATCGATCCCATCCGCCATAACGCGCCAAGAGTTTGCTCGTAGAGCCATGGGCTTTTTCTCACAAGGCTAGTTTAGTGTTTTATCAGGCGTATGTATTGAAAGGACTTTTCAACTTTACCAATACATCGTCACCTTCCGCATCTTTAGTCTCCAAAGCATCGCACAACACTTTGTCCTCGTGATCAAACCTTTTTGTCCTTGAATCCGTGGAAGGAAAAGCAATCTTCTCCAATGCTGACTACATGAGAGGACAACCCCCCATCCCCCCCCCCCCCGAAAAAAAAACAGAGAGAGATGGAAACGAAAAGCGGGAAAAGAGGAACAACCTCAACAAGACGAGAGAAAACCAAGCCGAAAAGACGAGACACTGACTAAAAACACACATCTAGTGGAACACAATGATGTTGCCGGTCTGAGGGAGAAAACCAAAAACGAAAAAAAAAAAGAATAGAGGGAAGAAACAAGTATAAAAAGGGAGAAAATTGTAACATGTTTGCTTCTCATGATTAAACAGAGTGGTGGTTCACCACCAGAGCCATGACTCGCAGGCCATCGCACTAAATCCTCCATGATGAGACATGATGACAACAGTAATAAAAACAAAAGGCCAATGCCACCACTGTATTTTCCAGTCTTCCCTGGATGTTTCCTCTCTACCAACAGCGCTGGAAACGCAATAGCATTGCGGTCAGGTACATCGCTAGCCTAGTTCTGTGCGCGTAAATATGCATTGAAAATTTCGATTGAGAATCGTCGGGCAAGTCAAACGTATGGACCAGCGACCTAGCACTGATTCCGTTTGCACGGCTGAGACGCACCGTCAAGAAAGGTACACAACAGTCCGGTGTTGGCCACCTTTTCCTATACGGTTACAACGAAAAAAGGAATTCGTGAGCCGCGTCTCCGTGGCTCCTAAGGTGGTCGTGATCGAGCTTGAGGGTATTCGTGTTTCGGGACAAAGGAAAAACCGCAAGAAAGTCATTCATATGAGGCCGCATAACCGGAGATTCTCTTGAATGATGATGTCTGTAATGGAACAAAATTAGTATGTATTACAGCGACGCATCATCCAGGATTCCGGACAAAGCAATGAAAAATCATACCATTGACGGCGGCCATGACAAATCGAATTTGGGTGGTATCGGTGGCACATGTAAAGTGTGTGTAGATTTGTTTCGTCTCGTGCTGATTCAAGCTCACGAATCGATTGAGAATGTAGTCGCATGCAGCAGCATAGTCATCACCGCCCTCATAATCCGGGAAGTAATTCTTCATGGGGCTGACGGGCAACTTCTCCTTGAATCTATCGATCTTGTTCAAGAACAAGATGATTGACGTCTTGATGAACCACCTGGAATTGCAAATGGAGTCGAAAAGTGTTAAAGCCTCTTGCATACGGTTGACAGTCTCGTCTTCGAACAGAAGCTGATCGTACTCAGAGATGGCGACAAGGAAGAGAATAGTGGTGACGTTCTCGAAGCAGTGAATCCACTTCTTTCTTTCTGATCGCTGGCCACCGACATCAAACATGCGATAGGTAAGATCTCCGATAATGAATGTCGTCTCGGTAATACCAGTCGTCTTGACTCGCGATCGCAAAACATCCTGATCATTGGGCATATAATCAGGAGCGGCGATACGTGTGACGTTATCAAAGTAACTGTAGAAAAAAGGGGAAAAGGAAAGGAAAAAGAAATGCCAGGTCAGCACAAGCATGTTTCGGCAGACAGAGCCAGAATTAGGCAACCAGTCTGGGGAGGGAGTAGGAGCTTACTATCTGGCAGAGTCATTCAGCTGGTATTCGCGAGATCGCTTGAAACATTCCTGCACGCCACGGTCTTTCCATAACGCCTCGATAGCACCGCCGACCTCAGGAGGCAAAACCTCCCCTTCAATCTGAGCCGGCTGCATGAAGA
The DNA here is from genome assembly GCA_018360145.1 of Claviceps africana. NCBI lineage: Eukaryota > Fungi > Ascomycota > Sordariomycetes > Hypocreales > Clavicipitaceae > Claviceps > Claviceps africana. The sequence goes on along the minus strand of SRPY01000387.1, from coordinate 7,502 downwards.
TTGTCTGTACGTGGTATTCCATGCGCTGGTCTTCCAGCGGAAGCTCGAGTGATTCCATAGCCTCCAGGATGACACGCATTGATTGAACCGTATTGCTAAAAATGATCTCCTTGAAAGACTCGCGCTCGTCACGGGAGTAGCCTCCTTCGTGGATGAGCTTCATCTGCTTGAGAATGGTGGACTTGCCAGATTCACCAGCACCTGTCGGGGGAGAAAATTAAAAACTCGTCCCAGCCATTATATACCATGTGTTGTGAGTAGAGCCTCGATGGGTAGTCGGTGCTCCTGGCCGGTGCCCAACGTCTGTGAAGAAATGCGACATCGCCTTTAAACATACCCAGTAATAACATCTTGATCTCATTGCGCTGCATCATCTTGTCCCGCTTCAACTGGTTCTCAATCTCCTCATTCCGGGCCTTGCCCTCCTTCTCCTCGGTGCTCATTCCGCAACCCATTTTGGCGAGAGCTGACGGAAAATGTGAGATAAACGAGCGCGACGGTTCGTGCTGATGAAAGAATGTGTTCGCGGCTGAGCCTGCGTGGCCGGAGGCACGGTGTCGACGACAATAGAGTTTGGTCGAGCAGGTGGCCTCGTGAGCGTAAAGGGGACAGCGCGGTGGAAGAGAGGCAAGGAGGCACAAGACGAGAAAAGGAACCGCGAGGTCACGATGTGGTGCGACCGTAAGGCGAGGGCGAGATGGGGCGGAAAAAAGAGGGTGGCGAAGGAGAAGGATGAGGGGATAGAAATTGGAAAGCCAAAGGGTTCCGCAAGTGAGGATGGGCAGAACAGGACCAAAGGGGTCAGGCCAGAGACAGAGACAGAGACAGGACAGAGACAGAGACAGACAGAGACAGAGACAGAGACAGAGTCTGTCTGATCTGGTATTATTTGACAAGACGGGAGGGCACGACTCGTCTGGTGCGGGTACGTAGCACCTGGGGTGGGAAGGTACTGGTTCGCGCCTCCTTATTTCGGGCAGAAGGGGGGGAGGAGGAGCTGAGACTGGACTTTGCCGGAGCGGCGACGGGATTGGTCGGACGATGTGAAAGTGCCTGATGAAGAGCGCCCTGTGCTGGGAGCCGGGGCGGACAGGTTAGAACCACCCGGCCAGCCCATGGGAAAAAAAAGGCAGAAACCGGCTGTGCCCCGTGCTCACTGCTGGGGCTGGGGCTGGGGCTGGGAGTGGGAGAGCGGAGAATTTGCGTTCAATCGGCCTGGCACCGAGCCGAGACTGAGAGCTCCGAATCATCAGCCAGCGGCCAGCAGCGAGTCGCAAGAGCCCAAGGCTGGACTGCTACGGCCTCTCTCGGGGTCAACGGCCCAGACCCAGGCTAGCAGCAACGAGTCAACGCCGGAGAAGAACGGACGGCGTCCCCGACCACACAGGCGAGGCGGGTGCTCACAGTGTCTGCACCTCGACAAGTCGGGTCTAGCGCCTCTAGAGTGTCTAGAGTGTCTAGTGTCTAGGGGCGTCTAGGGTCGTCTAGGGCGTCTAGGGCGTCTAGGGTAGGTTGCTAGGCGTGCAAGGGAGGCAGGGACATGTCCATCCCACCGCTGCGCGCACCTGCCCTGCACTGTGCAGAACCGTGCAGCACCCAGACGCGTTTGGGAAGGTGCAGTCGGGCCAGGCCTGACCGTTGGAGCCCCGGCCAGCCATGGGCGTGTTCCATCCACGCCCGTGCCGTCTGCCGTCTGCCGTCTGCCGTCTGCCGTCTGTCGGCTGCCGCCTGCCGTCCGCGACCTGCCATCTGCCATCTGTCCCGTCTGCCTGATGCTCATTGCTATTGCTGGGTATCTTTGCTGGACAAGTTCTTGCTGAGCATCTCGTACAAGCTGAATGGACCAGACATGCTCGCCTGCTCCGACCGTGGCTTCGCCTTACCGACAAGAAGGCTCCCTCCAACAACATCCGCGCCAATCGACCGTTGCGGGCGCACGATTTGAGTCCGCGGCGGAAAGGGGCTGGTCGCCCAGTGTGCGTCGCACTGTCCCGATGGAGCAAGGGGAGAGCCAGGGTATCCGTCCGCCTTCTCATCGACCTTGTATCCTGAAGCATCAAATTAACGGCTTCTAACCTACTGGGTACCTACCTACTTACCTACACTTAGGTACTTACCAAGGTAAGTTGGTACTTAATGTATTGGGTGTACCCAAGTACTTAAATCAGCAAACAGTGGGGATGGTCTGGTAACTAGGTAGGGGGATGCTGTCTTCAGTCCCCCGCATAGACATCCGGGGGTGTTGTGAACAAGCTGCCCATTCTTCATCAATCGTATGTCACGAGAAGTGAACGCCGCCGAGCGTGTTTGCTTGGCGTCGCTTGTTTGCAGCAGAGCGTCATTGTAGCGCCCAGCCATGGTCATGTAAGCATCTGTCTGGTGCGGTGGTGCCATGAGGCAGCGAATCACGCGCAGTGAGACGACGATGTGCATGGTTCATTGTACATGTGTTCATCCATACAATACATACCGTACGTACCGCATGCATATGCACATACAAGTATGTACATATGTATGTCTGTATAATGTCTGTCCAGACGAACCAACAGACACGCCGCAAACCAACAACGAGTGGTTGGCGAAGGCGGGCGCCGCCAAGAAATCCGAGTCTTGTGGCTAAGCAGCGGATCTGCAAGTAAGTCCATACCACAAGAGGTCTCCGTCCTTTGGAACGCGTCTCATCGGTTGCCAACAGTCCCCGCGGACGACCTTGGCAGATCGGCCCACTCGTCGTCGGTCAAGGAAGGCTGCGGCTCTGGTGCTGATGGTGCTGATGGTGCTGATGAAGTCAATGGTTGGCAAGAAAAAGTCGTGGTTCTTCTTGACCACCTTGACTTTTTCCGGCCGCCAGCAAACCTGCTGCCAGCCGCCTCCAACATTTGACCAGCATAAAGGATGAAATGGGCATTCTCACGAGACTCGTATGGCATGCCGTGTCTGAATTCCCCCACCAAGAATCTTTATTGGGTGCCAACCAGCTGGCGCATTTGCCAACTTGGCACTGGGCGGTGTAGCAGAATCGAGCCACGACCTTGACACATGCAGATTGTGGTACTTGAAGTACGTACGTACGTACCTACCTACTTACAGACGTGATGAAGTAGGTACCTACGTAGAATGTATTTTTTTTTTTTTCCTATTCACCATCCGGGCCAAGCTCCGTTTCCTCAACAGGGTTCTCTTTGCTAGGAAGGGTTCATCTGTGCTCCGCTCGGGAAAAGGACAAGGAAAAAGGAAAGACAAAAACAAAAACAAAAACAAAAACAAAAAAAAAGGATGAAAGATGAAAGAAGGAAGGAAGGAAGGAAGGAAAGAAAGTGAGACCCCGAGATTGGGTGGATCTATCCGGATTAGGGGTTTCAGTTGCTTATTGGCTATTGCGCTCCACTACGTACTGACTACATTGTAGTATGCACATGTTGTATGAGCTGGAAACGAGTCTGGTGTCCTGCTTGATCCCGTAAAAAAAAGAAAAAAAAAGGAAAAAAAAAACGAGGAAAATCTTGGGCCATCTGCCGCTTGGCGCACCACGATCTTGGCCCCAGTGCGTCGCGACCATGGCAGCATGGCCAACCCGTCCGTGGAACCAAGTTCGGGCACGCCGCACACGCATAGCGGCGCTTTCGCCAAAAAAAAAAACAAAAAAAAAAAAAAACACGAAACCAAATCAAATCAAAAACCAGATCCACTCATTTTCGTCCTCAAAACGCTCGTCACTCTTCGACCCGTGTTGCAGATGGCCAGTGCTACCAGTTGACACCCGGTGGACGTGGTCGCGCCCCCGTCCGGAGCCAACGCGCCGGTCCTTTTCGTTTTCGACGGGTTCCAGAAGCATTCTAGACTAGACTTTCTTGCTCCTCGCCTCCCGGCAGAGACCCCCTCATTTTACTCCCGTGTTGCGCGACGGCTCCTCGTCATCCCGCCCAGCCAACGATGTTGCGTTTCAATTTGGATGGGCATGGATGTGCGGATTGTGCTGCTTCGTCTTTCTGGATGTAGCCAGCCGGGGGAGGGAGGGAGAGGGGGGTTTTGTGTCTGGCCGAGCGGGTTTGTCAGGTCTCGTCGCTCGCACGTCATCTGGGCACATCGAATCTCTGGTCTGGTATCTATCCTAAGGAGGCTCCAAGATGCAAAACATGAAAATACATGGATAAACAGAAAGAAGAAGACAAAAAAAAAAAAGATCGCCTACATGACGGCGCAGCAAGCCTTCTCCAGCTTCTTCATAATCTTGGGCAACAGCTTGCCCACCAACTCCTCCATCTCATCCTGCTGCCCACCATGCTGCTGCTGCTGCTGCTGGCCCCCATGATTCTGCCCCCCATGATTCTGCCCCCCGTGATTCTGCTCCCCGGGATTCTGCTGTCCAGGCGCCAGAGGCTCTCCGCCCTGCAGATTAATGTAGATCCTCCCAGCATTCTCTTCGGTCCGGTACCTGAGCCTCAGCTCCCGGCACAGCTCCTCCACCTTGGGCTTGATCTTCTGCACATGCCCCGTCGAGTGGTTGCCCTTCCCGACAATGGCGTGCAGGTGCTCCAGCCCGCGCGCTTGATCCGCCCGGATGCGCTGCTCCAGCACCCTCTCCGCCTCGTCGACGAACAGCCCGTGCAGGTCCACGGCGTCCCCGTCCACCCGCCCGGGCGCGTTGTTCTCGCGAAAGATGTACTCGGCCGCCTGGCGGTTGTAGTCGTCGCGCCGGGCGTAGTGCTGCTTGGATTCGCGCGAGTACCTCTGCGACGCCTCGTGGTCGTTGGCGTGGAAGGCTTGTTGGGACTATGCGCGCCGGTCCGGAAGGGGACTCTGATTAGCCTTCGGTACCCTTTTCATGTCTTGCAGCTCGTCTTTGTGTGTGTGTGTGTGTGTGTGTGTGTGTGTGTGTGTGTGTGTGTGTCTACGTGTACGCGGAGGGTGTGTACGTGGACACATGTGTATGTTGGTTGTGTATACGACGGAATTGGGCGCCAATCCGGGGGGGGGGGGGTTTATGCGCGCAGAGATCAGAGACGCCCACGCACCCGCTGCGAGGCCTGATGAGCCTTGTCGTTCTCGAGACGAGCCTGCTCGCGAAGTCTGTCGTATTCGCGCTCGACGTCATCATTGTCGGCCGAGTGGAAGGCTTTTTGTTTTTATTTTTTTTTATTTTTCGTTGACAGGAATTTTCGTCAGTGGAATCATGGCCGACGTATCTCGGAGCAGCGAACAATGTCCCATGACCAAAGGGGGGGCGCCTGTACCTCGTCCGCCGAGTCTCTCCATGGGGATCGCCATGCCGAGTTGCCGTGCGCTCTGCTACCGCGAGGCCCCAGTCGGAAGCGGTTCGTAGGGGCCGAGGCCGATGGTGGGATTTCGTGGCGACGGCAATTGGCCCGCAGGTGATGGGGTTCGTGACGAGAGGAAGGGGGTTGTTTCGAGGCAGAGGAGCGGAAGCGGGCTGTGATTATATCATCGTCGGTTCGTGGGCGTTTTTTTTTTTTCGAGAACTCGGTCGTCGGGAGAGCGGCGGGTGGCCGGTCTGTGGGGCGTTTTTTTTTTGAAATGGCTCGCGGGTTGATGCCTTGAGCTAGCACGCATTGGTCGATGGTGGGATTGTCTGGATGGTGATACAATATCGGCGTGGACAAGCGTAGGCTGTCCTCGAAGTTCTGCATGATGCGCGTCCGGAAGATGAATTCTTTGGTATCCATGGTGTCTCCGTACACGGACATCGTCGTGCTGTCGAGGGAGATAGGAGAGACAAGGGGCGAGCATTTGGGTCTGCCTCGGTAATTTGCTCAAGCCGTCGTGGACATGGACGAATAGCATGGCCCACGGGACGTCATTCCCCGGTAGAGTGATGGACGCTTGATTCCAATCTGACAAGCATAAAGATGCGACAACGGCGGAATCGTTTTGATCATATACCGCCATACATAAGCCAGGGGCACTAACTAGTCTATCGTACACGAACGCTGCAGAGAACATTTGAAAAGATGATGTTTGCGGTAAAAGGGCAAAAAAAAAAAAACATACAAAAAAAGTACAAAAGCAGGAAAGTGTTTGAAAAAAAAAGGGGGGGGGGAGAGAGAGAGAGAGAGAGAGAGAGAGAGAAATCTGAAAACATACAGTGCCGTCGTATGGCTGCTACTGCTTGGACTGTTCAAAAGTCAACATTTCCGGGTCGTTCTGGCCCTTTGTCCGTCTCGGAATCTTCTCAAGCATGAGGCCCAACACCTCCAGCATCAATACAACGGCCACCTCGGTCAAGATGGCCAGACACAGGTAAAGCCACACACTGGAGTTGATGTGCGCAAGCACCGTCAGGCACGAGTACACAAGTCGCAAGATGACAAAAGGAAGAGACGCCAGAACGCCCAGGATGATGCGATGCTCGCGCTGCGCAGCAAAACCCTGCATGTGGCATCTCAGGGCCAGACCGGCCTCGCCGCAGAGAATCACAGTCGCGCCGATCAAGAGGCCGGTTCCCACATGGGTCAACGCATTGAACTTGATGCTGATGACGCCGCCCTCGATGCCATAAGACGAGTTTGTGCCACCCACGATGGAGAGAATGATGGCAACCAGGACGAGCAACTTGATGACGCGCTGATACAAGGGCCTGAGGACGACGTGACCCTGACGATTGATGCATTCGAACACGTGCATGACCAGACTGAGCAGCAGCAGAATCAGGGGTCCCAGGCCAAGACTGTTGATGACCACCCAGCCCAGCCAAATGCTCATGTTGGCCGGGTCGCTCAAGAGGGCCAGACGCAAGCCGAAACTGATGAGGCGCGAGATGGCGATGATGATGATGAAATGCCAGCCCTCAGAATTGAAGAAGCCATGTTTTACACAGAGCCAGATTGCACATGCGAGGAAGCCGACATAGATGGGGATACCGACAATGGAGATGATGTCGTATGCGCCGAGCTGGGGCATGGTTGCCGATAGGAAAGCAGGGTGACGAGGGTTTGTCACGGCGGCTGATGATGGTCCGTTGTATATTGCGAAGAGGAATAGAACAAGACGAGAATGATATAGATGAATATGTCGGCGGACAACAATGATGAAAGCAAAAAACTTGTTCAAAACTAATGGATGGAACTGACCTCTTGCACAAGACAGCGACCACACGACTGATTTATATCTCTCTTCAAAACTCTCGTGGCGACTGATCCAACATGGCATTCCACATGTCCATCAGCTTACATCTTTCGGCTTTCGGCTCAAAGCACGCGAGAAAGCGAACAATCAACGAGGCAGTGTCAATTATCCGCGTTTCCGTCGCTCTTCATTGCTCCACGGTCCATCGTTTACTTGTCCGTCTGGCGCCATCAAGGTCTCCTCGACCACAACGAGGACGGCCTTGCCAGTTCTGGTAAGCAATGCGGCAACGGGGCTCGCTGAAAAGGGAAGGACTTTCGGTCGGCAACCGTGCTAACTTGCTTTGCCCCCTTTTCAGTGAGAATGAGATGCATCTTGGTGGCGGTGGAGGTTGGGCGGGCGGAGGCACAAAGAAAAAA
>SRPY01000386.1:0-30186 GCA_018360145.1 Claviceps africana | reverse complement strand
CGAGCGCCTCGAGCAGCGATGGATCCTCCACGCGGCCGTTGACGGCGACCGCTTCGGCCAAACGTTCTACCTGCAGGCCGCCGCCGACAAGACGTACATTTCGGCCCACGGCCGCCTCGTCGCCGACCGCCGCCACGCGCAGTCCTTTGTCCTGGAGTACCAGGCCCGGGGGGCGACGTTTACTCTTCGCCGCAGCGGCACGCCCGGCCGGTACGTCAGTCTGCGCACCGCCCCCGCCACCTGCGGGCGTCACGGCGCCTGTCGCCCTCGCGGCCACATCGTGTGGGATGATGCCGAGCCAGGGCTGTTTCGGATCTATGGCGTCAACTATCGTGGGTAGTGTGCCAGGTTTTTTTTTAGGGTCCATTTTGACCATTGAGTCAGAAGGATGCACAACCTCTATGGACATTTTCCTACAGTTTCTACGGCGTCACCAACGTCGGCAGCCGCGTTGTCGGCAGTGACCGCAGACTTTGCGTTGCAGCGCAGCCGCCGTTGGCTCATCCAACCGCAAAAAGGGTCCATTCTTGCCACCGCCAGCAGGCATCGCAATCCTTTTATGTCCTGCCGACTGACAACGCGCCGCGTGGACGGGATGCCTATTGCAGCAAACGCCGCCAGACGCCGGGTTTAACGCCGGGGGATGCAGAGGACGTCGTTTACGGGTTGGTGGTCAGGCTCTTCTCCATGTTACGTAGGCGTCATGTCGTTGGCACTGGTGTGCGCCCATTCGTGCGTTTGTGCCTTTGCCAGCAACTTGAATCAAGTTCCTTGTCCCAGTCCTTCACGTCACGTTTTTCTGGTCACCGGCGGCTACAGTAGACGTGGCAGTTCCAGTCTGCTGTGTCGTTGTAGGCACTCGGCAGCTCATTCCCGCAGTCCAACGCCTGCCGGCCTGACGCAAGGACCTCATTGCTTCTTTGACAACCTTTGCCATGAACCCAACGTCGGAAAGCATTCGTCGTTTGGTGCCGTGCCGTGCCATGGCTCGTTTGTCTCGTGGACTCTTGTTCTTCTGGGCGCAACGCAACGCGTATATGTTTTTGACTTTGTCTGTCGTTTGCTGTGACGTGGCGCGCAATGGGAAAGTCCATGGTCGCGAGGAAAAATATATAAAGCGCGTGCGATGCAGAAGCCAGCAGACATTCAGCAGACATTCCGTCCTCATCCCATACACGAAAAGCCAACATTTCAGTACCCATCCACCCACAACGAAACCAACAGCACAATGTACGTCTTCATCATTGGTCTCTTGCTCCTCGCGTCGGCCCACGCCTCTCCGTCCGAGATGGCCGATATGCCCCAGGGCGACGTCCAAGCCGCGGCTTCGAAATTCGTCTACGTGGGCGGCGACTTTGCCAGGGACGACCCCAAGGTAGTCCCCCCCCTTTTCCCTTTTCCCTTTTGCCTTTCCCCTCTACCGTGTCCATGCGCCGCATCTCGGCCGCTAACCGACTCCAGAATGTCCTCGCCCTCGGCGACCTGAAGCGGCAGTGCAAGTGCGGCCCCTGCTACGCGCATGGCGCGCCATGTGTGCCGTACCAATGCGAGTGTATAGGCAACAACGGGTGCTACTCGTGCAACGGGGGCAAGTTCGTGTGCCAGCGCGGACCGGGCTCCGGCGAGTGCATCGGACGTTGAACCTTGCAGCGGCTGACCATGTCGGGAACACGGCTCGGAGAAAGCGTGTCTTTGTTTTTGTCCAAGTCATGACGGAGCCATGTTTTGTTGCACGGACCCGTGAAAAAGTGTCGTCTTTACGGGGTGCACGTGCTGGGTTGCCCCTCCCGACCTGCGGTCACGTGGATCGGCCCTCCCACGAGGTCCACCACGGTTCTCGGTCTCTTCCGACAGCTTTGGCCTCGCTTAGTAGAGCTGGTTCTTTTATCAAAATCGAGGCTTGCTTTGCCGCGGGTGCTTGTTCATGGACACCCACCATGCTCTTTTTGAGTGACGCGTCGGGAAAATCCATCCCATCAATATGTCGGTAGTCGTCTGCCGCCTGCCGCCTGCCGCCTGCCGCCTGCCGCCCGCCGAGACACAGGCAGGCTGTAGAGACAAGGGAGAGCCAAGGCACGCCTCATCCGTAGCCAGGGCCCATTGGTTTGTCGGCAAGCGTCTGTCTAACCGTCCATGTCCGTCATGCCTGGCTGCATATGCACAGGCGCTCTTGTTGCCGCTTCCGTGGCGACTGCATTGCGCTGCATCGTCGGTGACTCTGCCATGACAATTTGCCCACGACGTCGTCTCGAGCCGGCCTCGCACCCACGAACTGCGGCACGTTTCCCATTCCGTCCAGCGTACAGCTCGCACCCGTGTTTCCGGTCCCCATCGTGTCCTTGTGCGGAATACTACGCGTCTCTCGCATCATGAGGTTGAGTAAGAATCCGATTCGTCGTCGCCGCGTGCTCACCGAAACTGCTCCGTGGTTCCATTTTTTCCTGTCGCCTCGGCTGACTGCGCGTCTCGGAACCCTTTCCGCAAGCCCCTCTGTAAGAAGTCAAGGCGACTCCGAATGTTGCGAGGGTAAAAGAAAGCAACCCACGAGCTGGGGTTTGTGGAGGTCCCCAGAAACGGCGACCACACGTGACCCAGTCTGTGTGCGCCGACACCGGATCCGATTCTGCCTTGTCGTGTGCACATCTTTTCTTCCAGCTCGGTGCAGCTGCATGGCAGATCCGGCAGCTACCTCGTGTTTCTGGTTTCTGCCGCGGCAAGAAATCCGTCCCCGCATGACCCTGCCTTCAACCCCGGAGACCATCACCATGTCGCATGTGGCGGCGGCTGCCCCTGCGGTAGAAATCGATTCTGACGGCCCGTCTTGAGCTTCCTCGGGCGTCAGCACAACCATCCAGAGTCGAGAGGCACGGGTATATAAAGCCCACCGCCGTCCCCGTGTGGCCTTTTCTGCACATCCAACGTGTACCAAATAAAAAACCACAATGAAGGCCTCGATCATTTCGCTCTTGCTCCTCGGGGCCTCTGCCCATGCCACCCCCAAGGCGCCCTCTGTTGCCTCAGCGGACAACATCCTCCCGGAGCCCTTGACCTACGTCGGCGGAGACTTGCCGCAAGACGACGCCAAGGTACCCAGGCGCCCGTTCCCTGTGCTCTCCATGACATAAATGCTGACGGTCGGCTCTAGAATCTGCTCGACGCACGCGACTCGCAGCGCCGATGTACCTGCTTCCCATGCTGGTCGAGGGGTCAGCCGTGCAATCCCGGTAAATGCGAGTGCTACGGCTCCGACGGCTGCTACTCGTGCAGAGGCGGCAGGAGTGTTTGCCAGCCCGGCCCGGGGTCCAACATATGCCTTCAGTAGTCGTGTCGCCTGGGGTTCTGTGCATTGGGTGGATAGGTGGAAAGGTTGACTTGGCGGAGGAAGTGAACCAGGACGGAGAGAATGTGATTTAATAAGGAGTGACTAGCTAGCCTAGCTATAAAATACTGACAAGTAATACCCGTGCACCCTCTTATAGTTCCACCATCCACTAACAAGTAGGCCTACCGGTCGAGAGAAGAGAACGGAAAGGCCTGGCGGAGTGGCCCGACTGCATAGTGCGAGATACAAGAGCTCCAGACGGTTCTGGCTCGTAGCTGTCTCGGCACACATACAAGAAAAAAATTATTTCAAGAGAGAACGTGTCTACAGAGCTAGTAACCTGCACTGAAGTTTTGCCGAGGGCGTTAAAGTCAATTGCCACGCTCTTTTTCATCTTCCCGGGGTCGACTAGTCCCCGTTCCGTGAGGGTTTCTCCCTTGACGACATAAAAGACGGCCTGGGGATGGACCTGGTAATGAACACCGGATCGAGGCATAAATGTGCCCATGATGACGTTACCCTGCTCGTCGTCTAAACCAATTCCAACAAGCAGGTTGATACCAGAGGGGATTAGTTTCCGCTTCCTTAGGAATGTCTGTTACAAGTTTTCCCTTTCTATGTTTTTTTTTTATAAAGGGAAATACTTACCATCTTTAGCCTGCTGGCGTGTAAACGTATCAATGGTAGACAAATGAAAGGCGCCAGCGTTTCCTTTCTCCTCCCCCGAAGCTCGGCAGCCAGTACTAGTCCAGTCGTCGACAAAGAACCGTACGCCTGAGCCATTTTCTGGCCCGTATCCCCAAGTCTAACGTTTTGGCGCTGGCTAATATTGACGCCGGCATTGTGCACGGGAGCTCCGACGAACTTGCCGCATAAGGCATGGTATCCGTTGCCGGTTAACTGTCGTTCTCTATGCGGTTCGTGTCAACAGGTGGCTGTGTCAAGACAGGCTGGGTACTCCGCGTCGAGAGGAGTTTGGGCGTTTGTATTCGGAGGAGTCTTGATATTCGCAGCAGTGCTTTTGCCGCAGTACCCACTCGGAACCCACTCCCGAATACGAACGCTCAGACTCCTCTTCGGAGCCGTCTTTTATTTTTGCTTTGCCCATCGGCGCTACACCCAGAGTTGGAAAGGTTGCTTACTTCTCGACGCCGTAGAATCAGCGGGGTCTCGCCTGGCGGTCTCGTGGCTCGTGGCTCGTGGCTCGTGGCTCGTGGCTCGTGGCTCGTGGCTCGTGGCTTCGCCCACGTCCGGCAATTGGACGGCGGCCCGTGCCTGCGCCGTTATCTTGGGGGTTTCTTTTAGCGCTACACGGGTCTCGGTCGGACCGTCCCGAGACCAAACGCCCCGCACTAAAGGCGGGCCGTAGTATGGAGCTGCATGGCAGATCCGGCAGCTACCTTGTGTTTTGCCGCGATATGACATCTAGGGAGCTTTTAAATGGCACCTATGGTTTGATAACTAGTGACCCCTCAGTGTGACCTAGAATAGACCTAGAGGTAGCTTTCCATAGCTTTACGCATTACGAGATTGGGATTCAATCATTCCAACGCATCATGAAGGATCAATTGACCGGTGGATTGCACAGTAAAATCATGATCGTAGGAATCGGATGCATTAGGCTCGGGGGGGGAGGATCATGGGTGCCATTTAATAACTCCCTGCATGCACTCTTTAGCGTGGCGTGGTCACGCCCGTTTCTTGGTGCAACGTTATCCGCATGTCATGTGATCACTTTTTTTTTTCTTTGCAACAAAGTGAGACTTCTAAAAAAAAAAGCAAAAACGAACCAACGGACCAAGGACGTATAGCATCATTGGAAGGCATGATGCTACAGGTCAGTGGAGGCTAGTGCTACATTACCATCGAAACGAAGTTTTCCGTCACCGGCGAGGGTCATCGGAACGGGAGCGCCTCTTTGGTTTTACATATATTTAAAGTCTCATACTCTCGATAAGCGCCATAGCGTCTTTAGAACGCTCGTTTCTCCCATGTCGCTGTTGTTGTCAGTTTCATAAACATCACTGACTGCTGTCTTCCAACCCGATACCAATCTAGCATATCCAGTCGACCCTATCTGTACCTGCTCAACATCGGCCAGACGCAATGGCTTTCAAATTAACCGCCTGCGATGTCTATCTCAACAACAATTTCCTTGAGGCAACATGCATATAAGTCGGGGGATCCGGTCAAATCGTCTCTGGACCTTAGCAAACATATTTGGAACTCCAATGGCGTCATCTCACTGTCTGAAACTGACACCGATTTCTTTACCGGCGCAATAGACGTCCAACTTAATGGAACTCTCTTGTCTGCAAATCTCGGAAACAATAAAACCCGAACAGATATAGACCTTAACCTTTTCGTTGCCAACGAGAATGGATCCCTCGTGTTCCACAAACCGTAAGTTTTATTTTTATATGCAATCTTTATAGTTGGAAATAATAACTAACATTTTTCATTATAGTAGTGAATCCCTACTCCTATCTGGTTGCTGCTACCTTTTAGAAGGAAAAAACAAACTACAAGGTCTTTGCATGGGACTTGACGGAAAGTATCACTTCTCCGAAATTGACCTGGATAAACACTATAAAAACTCTAATGGCAGTTTTGCTACTGGCGAAGATTTCTCCCATTCCGCCAATTATTCTTACATTAAGGTCTCGTCAAAACAAGTCCTACTTTACGCAGAGTTGCACGGGAAAACCTTTTGGCGGGAAGAAGACTTCTATTATTTGGATGAAGTTGACTTGGCGCATAATATCCTTATTCGAAATGGTGAATTTCGTTATGAAGAACAGTAAGTGGATAATGAAACTAGACCCATCTCGCTCCAGGTTTTAAAAGTGATTAACTAGAATGGGTGTTTTAGCGATAGCACATTTGGCAGAGAGGGCTCTGTGGCTGCATTTATGGAGCGCGTCCCCTTCCTGGGGTTTATTGTTGCAGGACAGCACGCCTTGGCGGGTAATGAGGTAAGCTTCTCCTTTTCCATTCCAAACTTAATGATATGAGCGGAAATTATTCAAATATTGGCGGATCCACGCTTGCTCATATTAATTTTAGGATCAGGCCCTACGAGCCCGTGCCCTCTGTGCGAATTCACCCTGTCTCTGCACCGGTATCATCGTTGGCCATGCAATTGGAGGACCTCTTGGCGCCTCTATCGAAGCTGCCTATTGCTACTTCTGTTGGGATTGTAGCAGAAAAACAGATTGCTGAGGGAATAGAAGACCCGAATGTTGACGAATTTGATGAAGGTACCGTTGGACGAATTATTTACGAAACAATTCGAAATTCGGTAGCAATAAGCGCAGTCCCTCACCTAGGTCGATATCTTAGGTTCCACGAGCAGCTACTCACGAAAAGTGGCGTCTTAAAAAGCACGTCCCGAGTATTAGCTGAAAAGATCGACAATGTACTTGAGGAAGCTATAGCGAATAAGCTCATGAAAGGGTACGTGGCCCACCTGGTCTCTAAAAAGCATGTACTAATTGATGCAGACTTATCGATGCCTTGATGGAGGGACATCTTCCCTCCGAATGGGCTTAGATAAATACTACCATGTATCCTACGTATACATGTTCTGATAAACAGACGACCGAGTAAACGATGGTGTCTCTGCAGACAGTGATTAATTTGCGTTCCTACAGTGGACTCAAAGTTAACACATCTAGAAGCTTATAAGCCTAGTTATTAGGAAAATAAATTCTTTATATTTCCTTCTGTTGAAAATAACGGTTATTCTCAGGGGACTTCTATCGCTATAAGGACCTTTAGTATGCCATGTCGAGACCTGAACCCTGACACTTATAGGGACTTTTATGAGGCTTTTCAAAGCCCTCAAGAGGTTAGTAGTAGTGTTACACGCAGCGTATATACGCATAGCATATATACTAAGGGTAGACCAGCGACATCGGAAAACTCTTTACAATCCACCTCGAGAAATGTCTTGTCCAGGTTCGCGCCAATTATCACACGCGCGAAGGGTAGCGCTCAGCTAACTCCAGGCACCACTATATAACGGGTACCTTCCACCTTAGGCATCCCTACTTATAGCTTATATATATAAAATCTCTACAGCCTTTAAGACCCTTAGAAGGAACTTAAACCTTTAAAATCCTCTAAGCCCCCCTTAAATAAGCTAAAGTTAATTATTATTTAAATTAAATCTTTATATTCTAAGCCCTCTATAATTTAGCCTTTATTATAAATAATTAACTTTTCCTCCTTTAATACTAGCTTTAACTAAACCTTACTCTTACCTTTATCCTTTATTAATATAACTTTAGCTAGAGCTACTTAACCTCTTAAAAGAACCTTTTCTATCTATACTATTACTTTAATAAAAACCTTATAAATAAAGCTTTATAAAAGTCTTTATAAAACCCTTTTTTATCCTTTACTTTATTACCTTTTATTGTATTTAGTTAAGGCACTTAGCTTACTACCTTACTTTATAATATATAGTAAAATAAAGATAAGTTTATAAACTCTATTAAAGAAAGTGTAGAATTACACTTTTTTTTAAATTACTTCTTTATTAATTTTAAATAAATAGTTTAAAAATTTTTTAATTCCCTTAATTAACCTTTATCTCTTTCTTTAAAACCTTACCCCTTTAAGTTATATTATTATTATTTTTCCTTTATTAATATAGCTCCCTTTAGTTCCCTTTAAGTAACTTTAAATAAAGCTATTAATAAAGCCTTAGCTAAAACTAATAGTAGCTAAATAGTTATTTATAGCCTTTTTAATTTTAAAGTAATTATAAAGAATATACCTAAACTTTTAATTAAAACTAAGCTAGCTCTTTCTATAGATATTTTTTACTTAAACTATTAAATAAAAGAAACCTATAAAATAATTATTTTTTAAGCTTAAAATATTTAAATAAATAATTAATAGAATTTAAAGACTATTAAAGAATATTATTAAAAGGTATATATTTAATATTAAAAGCTTTTTAATATTATTAATAGTAGTATTTTAATTAATTAAGAAGATATAGGTAAATTATAATAGAAAATAAAAGAGGCTATTTAATAGTTTATTAAAGATATTTATATTTAAATTACTTAATTTATTAAAAGTAAAACTAAAAAAAAAGCTACTATTATTTATTTATAATAAATATAGGCTTAAAATACTATAGCTATTTACGCTTTATAAAAGGAATTATTTAATATAAAGTAGGATATTAAAAATTAAATAAACTCTTAAACTTAATAAATATATTAGTAAAGGGAATAAATTATTAGTCTTTTGATTAAATAATATTTAAACCTTAAAGACTTAAATAAATACTTTAAAGTATAGTTTAATAAGTTTTATAACTTTATTAAGTTAGTTATAAAGGATATCTTTAAATATATTTAAGCTATAAAACCTATAAATATAATTAAAATATTAAATAAAATTAATTAAAGGGCTATTATAAATTCTTTATATATTACTTTAAAAGTACTTTATAGTCCTTTAGCCTTTACTTTTATAAAAAAAAACTTTTATTTTATATATATAAAGAATAGAAGAGAGAATTATTAAAGATTATAATATTTAAGTAGCTTTAAATATTAAAACTATTTTAATAAAGATTTATTTAATAATAATAAAAACTTTAATTTACTTTATAAATTAATAAAGCTATTAAAGCCTTTAAGTTCTTTTAAGCTTTTAAAAATAATACTAAGGTTTTTTAAAGACTTTAATAATAAATAGCTATTTAAGCTTTTTATTTAACTATTAAAATAAAATTATTTAGCTATTACTTAAATTAACCTTATTTAACTTAATAAGCCTTTTTTTTATAATAAAAAAGACTTAAATAAGTTCTAACTTTAATAATTTAAGGTTATTACTTATTTAAAATTTTATATTAAAAGCTTTTTTTTAATTAAATTAAAATTAATTAAGTTAAATCCCTTCTTTTTAATAAAGTACAAATTTAATATTAATATTAATTAAAATAGATTAAAATACTATAAGTTATTAATACTTAAGATTTTTATTTTAATACTTTATAGAAATAGTTTAAAGACACTATAGAAGTATTAAAGAATTATAAAAAAATAATAAAGCTAAAATATTAAAGTAATACTATATAGTACTTTACTAAGCTTTTTAATTTAAATAACTCTATAAATTAATTAAAAATTACTTTATATATATATATCTTTAAAACACTTTTTAATAAAATTATAAAGCTAATATACTTTTAATAAAGAGGACTATTAAACTTAAATAAAGATTTTTTTAATATAATTTTAAAGGTAAAATAAATCTATAAAAATATATTATTTAATTTAAATTTAAATTAATAAAGAAAAGGTATATTTACTTTAATTTTAAAGTACTTAAAGTTAAATTAATAAAAAGATTTATAAAATTAATACCTTTAAAGCTTAAATCTATCTTTAAATATTAAAAAATATTATAAATTAAAAGGTATTTAATAATAGCCTATTACTAAAAAGGCTTTTTAAGGTATAAATTAAGTAGCTATTAATTAAAGGAAAGCTAATAAAATTAACTACTAATACTATAGATAAAATATATATAATACCTTAATTTACTATATTTAAAAGAATATTAATAAAAAAGAGCTTTTTATTACTTTAAAGGTTATATTATTAAAGTAGAAACTAAAGAAAAGGATTAATAAAAAGGAACTAATAAAATAGCTATTATTAAAGGTTTTAAAGATTAATATAGTATTTAATAACCTTTTAAAGCCTAGATTTTAAAAGCTTTTAAAGTTTAATTTAGATTTTTAAATACTATTTATATACTATTTAGTAGAATAAAGTAGTAAAAAAAAGAATATAGTATTTATTTTTAAAATAAAACCTAACTACTTAGCTAAGTAATTAACTATAAAAGAACTCTATATTAAAATAAGGCCTATTATAAATATAACTTTATTAATTAATAATAAGGAATAATCTATTAAAGTATTATTAAATAGTAATAGTAAAGTTTTAATTTTTTTTTTATATATAGTTAGAAATTAAAACTTATTACTAAAAAAAAGAGTAAACTATAAAACCCTTTATACTTTTAATAATACTTTAAACTTATTAAATAAATAATACTTTACTATACCCTTAATATTAAAGTATTAAAAGAACTACTATATTAAGTTAATATTTAAACTTAATAACCTTAGTAACTATAATATAATTTTTTTTTATTAATAAATATATATTTATTAGCCTATAAACTTATTTAATAAAGATATTATTTATATTATTTTTTTATTAAATTACTATAGATAGTATTACTATAGCTAAGCTTATATAAAAAAACCTATATTAAAGTAAATTATAGCTATAAAAGCTACTTTTAGTACTATATTAACTATTATTTTAAAGGAATTCTAAAAATTTCTATTAATTATAATAAATAAAGCTATACTTTAGCTCCTTAACTATTAATTATAAAACTATAAAATTAAGTTAAAGAAAGGAATAGTATCTCTTTAAGGTCTTTTATATATTATAAATAAAAAGGAGTTATTTACTTTTAAGCTTTAGTTAAAAATAATACTAAAAATAGAAATAATTAGGAAATTAAATATACTATATAGTGCTTTATTAATATTTATTAATAAAAAGGATATAAAAAACTTATTATAGCTAGTAGTTAACTTTAAAGGACTTAATAAGATTACTATATTAATAAAGTATTTTATTTTTTTAATATAAAAACTATAAAATTAACTATAAAAGGCTTAATACTTTATAAAGATTAATCTTAAATTTAGATTTTACTTTATTTAAATTACTAAAGAATATAAATAAAAAACAGCTTTTTAATATAAATATAGCTTATTTAAATATTTAATTATACCTTTTAAGTTAATAAATACCTTAGCTACCTTTTAAGCTTTAATAAATTATATTTTTTAAGACTTTATTAATATTAAACTATTAGTTTATATAAATAACCTCTTTATTTATATTAAAAGTTTAAAAAAGTATAATAAATTAATTAAAGAAGTACTTTATAAATTTTTAAAGTATAATTTAATAGTTATTCTTTATAAATATTATTAAAGAGTAATATAACTAAAGTTCTTTAAATATAATATATTTATAAAAGAAATCTTAATATTAAACTTAAAGACTTTATATATAAAAAACTAATAGGCCTTTATAACTTTAAAGGAGATATAAAAATTTATTAACTTTATTAATTTCTACTACTACTTTATTAAAGACTTCTTAAAGATTAAAAAGCTATTAACAAACTTTAATAAGTTTAATTAAAAAATATAAGCTTAATTATTTAATATATAATAAATATTTAAATTATTAAAGGCCTCTTTTTCTTTAATATTAATTTTAATATACTTTAATCTATTAAAACTAATAATTATAAAGATAAATATATTTAACTTTATATTAAATAGTATTCTTTTATAAAAAGATTTTAATAATAAACTATATTTTATTACCTTTTACTTTTAAAAGCTATTTTTAACTAAAATAAATTATAAAATTTATAATAAAAAGCTTTTAACTATTATTAATTATTTTAAAAATAAAGATAATATTTAAAGAGAGCTATATATTAAATTAAAGTGTTTTTTAACTATTATAACTTTAAATACTTTACTAAAGTTAAAATCTTTAATTATTAATAAGCTAAGTGTGATGGATTCGAGCTAGTGGCTTAGATCCTTATTAGGGGCTTATTGCAATCTTATTGTATCCTATAAAGCGTAACTATAGAGGTACACTTAAGGTATATTAAAGGTATATAAGATATATAAGCTAGTAAAGAGGCTCCTTTTAGGAGTTTTCTCTCTCTTCTCTATAGTTAATAATAAATCTATTAATGCTAAATTATAGAAGCTATTTAAGCTAGTCTATAATAATTATTAACTATTATAGCAATAATAATGTAGATATAATAAACCCTAATAGCAATAACTAAATAAGTTAACTAAGTAATATATAGAAATTATAATTCCTTTAAAATAAAATAGTATAGTAAAAGGTATAGTTTACTAAGCTTTATTATTAAATATTAATAATAGAAGCGGCTAGCCTTAATATAACCTTAGTAATTACTATAGTAGTAATAACTACACTTTACTATAAAAAACTTAAGTATAAACTATTACTTATAAAAAAACTATATAATAGTAATAAAGCTATTTATTAGGCTTAGTAAAGCTTTATAGCTTATAAGTTAAAGGTAAACTTTAACTTTATTAAAAGCAATTATAATAAATAGTTCTTTATTTATTAAAACCTAAGGTTTAAGGTTTAGATTTATATAGCACCCTTCTTTAAATTAAAATATATATTTATATATATATTAAGCCGCTTTTTAGTATACTTTAATAAAATATATATAGACCTTTATAAAGAAAAGCGTGCTATCTTTAAGCTTAATTAGCTTAAGTAGTGTATAAATAAATAATTTATAGACTTTTATATTTATTTTAAGTAGAAGCTAGTTTTAATAGAAGGTATTAATTAAGTAAATACTATAAAACTTATAAAGCTTTATATAGCTTTAAATAAATATATATATAATTACTATATTAGCTATAATATACCTTATAATAATTACTATAAGGCTATAAAGCGCTATTAAAGTATTACCTTTAATATTAACTTTTATTATTTAAAGAAATATATTAAAGTTTATTAATTAAGTTATAAGTTCTATAATATAAAGGGTAATATAGCTATAACTAAGGTTAATAGTGCTAGCTTTATAATACCTCTCTATAACTAATATACTTTATAATATACTTCCTTTTAAAGTAAAACTAATAATAAAAAGAAACTAACTTATACTATATAGGTTTTTAAAATAATTATTAATAAATACTATAAAGAGGGTTAATATTTATACTATAGAGTTATAGGCTATTAAATTAAAGAATACTAGCTTTATTTAGCATATTTACCTTTACTGCCTATAGGTATATATATTTATAAAATCTTTAATAAAAAGCCTATTAATAATAAGTTAAGTGCTAATTTAGAAAAAAACAGCCCTACTGCCTAAGTCTTAGCAGTAGGGATATTAATAATAAATATACCTATTTTAGCTATTAGCCTATATATTTAAATACTATATATAAAGTAATAGAAAACTATATAAAGAAACTACCCTTTCTTTTACCTCTCTTTTATAATAGATCTTTATTTATTACTATATAAATAAATAGTAAATATAATAGCTTTACTACTATAAGTAAAAAGCTAGTATAATAGCTATATTTATAGCGCTTTTATTTATTATAACTGTAATTATTAATTATAGCTATAATACTAAATAATCTTCTACATTTATTTGCTTTATATATATATATTACCTAACTTATTTACTTTATAGTAAATATTAATAGCTAAGTGTTTTCTATTATAGCCTATATTATCCCTAAACTATTCTATAACTATATTTTTAGCTCTTTATAAATATTTTAAAATAATATTACACTTTACTTTACTAAAAAGTATCTTAAAGTTAATAAGTATTTAGGATTAATTATCTATATAGTAGAAATATATATTATTACAATACTTACTGTAGCTATCTTAAGATTAATTTATATTAGCTTAATTTAATATACTATATTATAATAAAAGCTAATATAACTTTTAGTAATAAGCTTAAAAGAAATTAATAATATTTTAATAACTACTTTAAGACCTTCTATTCTATTAGTTAATAAAATACTATAGTACCTACTACTTAACTTATATAATTTTTAAAACCTTTTTAGTAAAGAATAAGTATTTTCTTTACTCCTTTATTAAAGTATTATAAACTACTATATATATCTTTAAAGAAACCTAAATAGCTCTCTTTTAAAGATTCTATAAATACCTTTATATAATATACTAAAGGACTAACTACTAAAGATTTAAAAATAAATTATAGACTTAATAAATAAAGGCTAAATTTATATATTCTCTTTATTAGCTATAGCGCTAATACTCTTAATATAGAAGGTAGGTAGTAGCTAATACTTCTATATTAACTATTATACCTTTAATAAAGTTATAAATTAAAACTATTACCTACTTTTTGTGATGGATTCGAGCTGGTGGCTCGGATCCTTATCAGGGGCTTATCGCAATCTTATTGCATCCCACAAAGCGCAACTATAGAGGCACACTTAGGGCACGCTAGAGGCATATAAGATATATAAGCCAGCGAGGAGGCTCCTTCTAGAAGTCTCCTCTCTCTCCTCTCTCTCCTCTATAGTTAATAATAAATCCATTAACGCTAGATCGCAGAAGCCATCTAGGCCAGTCCATAACACTTTTACTAATAAAGGAGACTTTATATTTTTTTATAAAAGTTTAATAGTTTATTAAATTAAATATATATACTGCCTTCTATTAACTATAAGTAGCTTAAGGTAATAAATATTTAACTGCCTTTTATATATAATTTAGTCTCTTTAAATAGCTAGTATACCTATCTAGTTTAGTAAGGGCTTTAGCTATATTTTAATATTATATTAATAGTGTATTAAGAGATACCTTTAAAGATTACACTATTATATACTTTAATAATATTTTAATTTACTTTAATAGTATATAGAAGGACTATATTAAGTATATATAGAAGGTTCTTACTTACCTTTAATAAATAGGCCTTTATTTAAATATTAATAAGTATACCTTTAGTATAAAGGAGATAAAGTACTTAAGGTTTATTATTTAAGTAAAATATATAGTACACTTAAATTTAAAGAAGGTAGCGGCTATTTATAATTAATAGCTATCTATTAAAATATATAGTGTCTATAGCTTCTTAGGTTTTATAAATTTTTATTATAAATTTATCCCTAACTTTTTAGATTTTATTAGCTCTCTTTTTATATTAATATAAAAGGGTATGCTATTTATTTAGTTAAGTAAGTATAAGTAATTATTTTATTAGCTAAAGGTTACCTTTATTTTATACTTTATTTTTACTTAATAAGATCTTAACTATAAAACTATAGTAAAAGCTAATTTATTTAAAGAGGCGCTTAGTAGCTGCCTCTTTTAATATAATAAGTTAGGTATATTACACTTAATTATATATTACTTAGTGTATTTATTAACGCTTTAAAGGAACTATATAATCTATAATAAAGAGCTTTTTAGTATTATCTCCTACCTTAAAGTGTAGTCTATAGAACTTTATAATGTTTTATACTTTTTTATAATTTTTATTAACTATAAAAATCTTAAATACTTTACTAGCCTATATAAGATATTTAAAAAATAGATATATTAAGTAAAGACACTCTCTCTCTTTAATTTTTAGTTATATTACTAACTAAGTACCTTTATAGTATAATTTAATATACTTTCTTACTATAAATAAAATAAGTAAAGTTTAGCTATAAAATACTAAGTACTATTTCCTTTAGTATTAATTATATACCTTAAAATGCTAAATAAACCCTTAGTAGCTAGTAATTATAACTTATATAGCTTAATAGCTGCCTTATTTATATTTATACTATATATATTTATATTATTTATAGATTTATACTTTAAAGACCTTTAGTTTTAAAGTATTATAGTAAATAAGTTATACTTTATTAAATAAAAGTTAGTTTAAAAGGGAGTGTAATGTTTTTTATTTAAAGCTAATACTTAATAGTAAATAGAAAACTATATTATTAATATATATAATATATTATTATTTTATAGCTATATTTAAATACTTTAATTTAAACTATTTACTACTATACTTATTTAATATATATATAACTTACTTATATTAAGTTACTTTAGTAAAAATACTATATTTTAAATATTAATATATAAGTACTATTAAAAAGGGATATTAGAAGATATAGTATACTTTATATAAAATTACTATTATTATAATAAATAAAAAAGTTAATAACTTTAATAAAGCCTACTATAGCTTATTTCTACGCTAAATTATTATTAATTATAGATTTTAATAAACTTTATAACTAATTTATTAGTAATAAATAAAGAATCTTTTAAATACTTTATAGTTATTATAAACTATCTCTTTAAATATATTTAGCTTAAGGTAATAATTAATATAGCTACTAAGGTATATATAAAGCGCTTTTTTTAATATTAATAGTAGTTCTATAGGTTTCTATAAAGTATTATATTTAATTATAACTTTAATTAAGTTAAGGGATTTTAAATAGCACTTTATTTATTAATAGAAACTAAATAGCTATTATTTATATTATACTACTTATAAATAAACAGTAGTATAGAATATACTAATTAGGAAGTATAAGCTATACTTGTCATGGACTAGCCTAGATAGCTTCTACAATCTAGCGTTAATGGATTTATTATTAACTATAGAGGAGAGAGAGGAGAGAGGGGAGACTCTTAAAAGGAGCCTCCTCGCTAGCTTATATATCTTATATACCTCTAGTATGCCCTAAGTGTGCCTCTATAGTTACGCTTTATAGGATGTAATAAGATTGCAATAAGCCCCTAATAAAGATCTAAGCTACTAGCTTAAATCTATTATATAGGTCCCTTCTATACGCTTTATTAGCTACTTATTAAGTGTAGAAGGGTATTTACTTATAGTAAAGTAGGTATATTATAGCCCTACCTATCCCTAGCCTATACCTATATAGGTGATTTATATTATTTATAATATTAGTATATAGTTATTTAAAAGTAAGCTTAATAGTGCTATAGTACTATAAGTTAGTTTTATAATTATAATAATAAACTAAACTAAATAAATAAAGAGTAAGCTAAATATTAGCCTATTATAATTACTTAGGTTAATAAAATAAATATAAAAGCCCCCTTTATACTATTACTTATTTACCTTTCTTTCCTCCCCCTTTATACTCTTTAATCCCTTTAAAATTCTCCTTACTACCTACTTACTATTTTTTTATTATTTATTTTATTTAGTAAATTTTCTACTTTAAATTTTAAAAGAAGCCTTTTATTTATTATTCTATATCTTATATATTACCTCTATACTTATATTATTATTTACTTTTATACTTTAGTTATACTATTATATTAATATAGATATAGTTATTATAAATTCTTAACGCTAATTTATTTAATATTAATAGAATATTTACTATTACTGCTTTACTCTCTCTCCCTTTACCTCCTTTATATAGCTTATAGCTAGTTAGTTACTATAAAGTAAAGGGTAACTTAAATAATAAGTCCTTTATATTTAAAAAGTAAAAGATTAAATACTATATATTCTACTATAAATATATAGTAAGAAATAAGCTATTTAATTATTTATAGAGGTAGAGTAAGGCCTACTTATTTTATAAAAAATAGTAATATAAATGCTTTTAAAGGAAGTATTTATTTATAAAGAATACTGCCTTTTACTACATTGCCTATAATATAGTTATAGAGATTTAAGTTAATTACACTATTTAAATACTATATATCTTTATAAAGAATATACTAAATAGAAAGGGTGCCTATATTATTCTATACCTTAAGTTTACTAACCTTAGTTAGCAATTTCTAAACCTCTTAAAGGCTACTAAGAAGGTAGCTAAAAGAGGCATTAATATTACTAAGGTAGTATATAAATACACTACTTTAGCTAAGGAGACCCCTAGCTTACGCTTCTACTATAGCTTAAAAACTCCCTTTAATTATTAGTTATAATCCCCTCTCTTTCCCTTTTAAGCAGCAGTAAATATATATTAAGCGTGCTATATAAACTATAAATTAATACTACTATATTAAATTATTAATAACTATACTATATAATTATAGGCCTTTATCCCTTAAAAGCTTAATAAAGGCTAATATAAGTATTATAACCTAAAGAATTTTAATAAATAGTAAATAGTTAAAAAAGGTTTTAAAAGGAGATAAATAAGGGGTTAGGTATTATTTTAAAAGAATAGATTAGGGGTTATAAATAACCTTAAATTAATTTCTATTTTAATAAAATAAAACTATTATTATAATATATATCTCTTTATTATAACTTAAAGTTATATAGCGTAGATATATTATATATACTTTTTAGTAGCTTCTATATAAAATAGGTATATCCTATCTATTTAATAAATATATTATAATTCTTACTATAGCTATATATATTTTAAATATATAGGATCTCCTTTACTTTATATTTAAAATACACTTACTTAGAATTATTATTAATTAAGCGTAGGTTTAGTTAAAAATCTTTATATATCTAAGAGGGTAATAGATTTATTGCTATATATTTAATAAGGTTTATATAGAAAACTAAGTAAATATTGCTTAGGATATTTAAGTATATAGTAAGTAGTATAAATATATTTAAAATAGTGTATCTCACTATAACTTAATTTAATTTATAATATAGGCAGTTAGTTTTAATATAATAGAGATTAAGCTAGACTTAGTCCTTAACTATAAAGCACTTAGCTAAATAACGCTTATAATTTACTATATTTTATTATTACTATTATATAAAGTTAATAATAACTTACACTAATTAAGTACTTATATAGATTTAATTAAGGAAGTGTACTATATACCCTTTAGGTAATACTTAACTCTTAATAGAAGGTAGGTTATATTAAAAGAGCTTAATATTATAGCTATAAAGCGTATAGTAAGCGCTTATTTTAATAACGCTAAATATTTAATTGTTTAATATAAGCTAATAAATAGCTAAATATTTAGGCTAATTATTTTAGAAGAAGGCAATAATAATATATAGTGCGGCTTACACTTTCTAGTTAATATATTCTATACTACTGTCTATCTATAGGTAATATAATATAAATAGTAGTTATTTAGTTTCTATTAATAAGTAAAGCGCTATTTAAAATCCCCTAACTTAATTAAAGCTATAATTAAATATAATACTTTATAGGAACCTATAAAACCGCTATTAATATTAAAGAAAGCGCTTTATATACACTTTAATAGCTATATTAATTATTACCTTAAGCTAAATATATTTAGAGAGACAGTCTATAATAACTATAAGGTATTTAAGAGATTTCTTATTTACTGCTAGTAAGTTAGTTATAAAGTTTACTAAGACCTATAATTAATAATAATTTAGTGTAGAAATAGGCTGTAATAGGCTTTATTAAAGTTATTAACTTTTCTGCCTATTATAATAGTAGTAATTCTATATAAAGTGTGCTATATCTCTTAATATCCCTTCCTAATAGTATTTATATATTAGTGCTTAGAATATAATATTTTTACTAAAGTAACTTAATATAAATAAGTTATATATATATTAAATAAGTGTAGTAGTAAATAATTTAAATTAAGGTACTTAAATATAGCTATAGAATAATAATATACTATATATATTAATAGTATAGTCTCTTATTTACTATTAAGTATTAGCTTTAAATAGAAAATATTATATCCCTTTTTAAACTAACTTCTATTTAATAAAGTATAACTTATTTATTATAATGCTTTAGAACTAAAGGTCTTTAAGGTATAGATCTATAAATAATATAGGTATATATAGTATAAGTGTAGGTAAGGCAGCTATTAAGCTATATAAGTTATAATTACTAACTACTAAGGGTTTATTTAGCATTTTAAAATATATAATTAATACTAAGGGGAATAGTGCTTAGTATTTTATAACTAAACCTTATTTATTTTATTTATAATAGGAGAGTGTATTAAATTACACTATAAAGGTACTTAGTTAGTAATATAACTAAAAATTAAAGAGAGAGAGTGTCTTTACTTAATATATCTATTTCTTAAATATTTTATATAGGCTAGTGAAGTATTTAAGATTTTTATAGTTAGTAAAAATTATAAAAGGGCGTAAAACGCTATAGAGTTCTATAGACTATACCTTAAGGTAGGAGATAATACTAAAAAGCTCTTTATTATAGATTATATAGTTCCTTTAAGGCACTAATAAGCGCGCTAAGTAATATATAATTAAGTATAGTATACTTAACTTATTATATTAAAAAAGGTAGCCGCTAAGCGCCTCTTTAAATAAGTTAGCTTCTACTATAGTCTTATAGTTAGGATTCTACTAAGCGAGAATAGGGTATAAAATAAAGGCAGCCTTTAGCTAATAAAATAATTACTTATACTCACTTAACTAAATAAATAGCGCGCCCTTCTATATTAATATAAGAAGAGGGCTAATAAAATTTAAAAAGTTAGGGATAAATTTATAATAGAAATTTATAAAACCTAAGAAGCTATAGACACTATATACTTTAATAAACAGCTATTAATTATAAATAGCCGCTACTTTCTTTAAATTTAAGTATACTATATATTCTATTTAAATAATAAACTTTAAGTACTTTACCTCCTTTACACTAAAGGCGCACTTATTAATATTTAAATAAAGGCCTATTTATTAGAGGTAGGTAAGAACCTTTTATATATATTTAATATAGTCCTTTTATATACTATTAAAGTAAACTAAAATATTATTAAGGTATATAGTAATATAATCTTTAAAGGCGTCTTTTAATGCATTATTAATATAATATTAAAACGTAGCTAAAGCCTTTACTAAACTAAATAAGTATATTAATTATTTAAAGAGACTAAATTATATATAAAAGGCAGTTAAATATTTATTACCTTAGGCCACTTATAGCTAATAAAAGGCAGTATATATATTTAACTTAATAAACCACTAAGCTTCTATAAAAGAATATAAAGTCTCCTTTATTAATAAAAGTAGGTAATAGTCTTAATTTATAACTTTATTAAAGGTATAATAATTAATATAAAAGCATTAGCTACTACCTACCTTCTACACTAAAAGTATTAGCGCTATAGCTAATAAAGAGAATATATAAATTTAGCCTTTATCTATTAAGTCTATAATTTATTTTTAAATCTTTAGTAGCTAGTCCTTTAGTATATTATATAGAGGCGCTTATAGGATCTTTAAAAGAAAGCTATTTAGGTTTCTTTAAAGATATATATAGTGGTTTATAATACCTTAATAAAGGGGTAAGGAGGACGCTTATTTTTTATTAAAGAGGTTTTAGAAATTATATAAGTTAAGTAGTAAGTACTATAATATCTTATTAATTAATAGAATAAAAGGTCCTAAAGCAGTTACTAAAATATTATTAATTTCTTTTAAGCTTATTGCTAAAAGTTATATTAGCTTTTATTATAATATAGTATATTAAGCTAAGCTAGTGTAAACTAATCTTAAAATAGCTATAGTAAGTATTATAATAGTATATATTTTTACTATATAAATAACTAGTCTTAAACGCTTATTAACCTTAAAACACCTCTTAATAGAGTGGAGTGTAATATTATTTTAAAATATCTATAAAGAGTTAAGAATATAATTATAAAATAATCTAAAAATAATATAGACTATAATAAAAAATACCTAGCTATTAATATTTACTATAAAGTAAATAAGTTAGGTAATATATATATATAAGGCAGATAAATATAGAAGATTGTCTAGTATTATAGCTATAATTAGCGATTATAGTTATAATAAATAGAAGCGCTATAAATATAGCTATTATATTAGCTTTTTATTTATAGCAGTAAAGCTATTATATCTACTATTTACCTATATAGTAATAAATAAAGACTTATTATAAAGGAGGGGTAAGAGAAAGGGTAGTTCCTTTATATAGTCTTCTATTACTTTATATATAGTATTTAAATATATAAGCTAATAGCTAAAGTAAGTGTATTTACTATTAATATTCTTACTGCTAAGACTTAAGTAGTAAAGCTATTTTTTTTTAAATTAACGCTTAATTTATTATTAATAGGCTCTTTATTAAAGATTTTATAAATATATATATCTATAAGCAGTAGAGGTAGATATATTAAATAAAGCTAGCATTCTTTAATTTAATAGCCTATAACTCTATAGCGTAAGTATTAACCCTTTTTATAGTATTTATTAATAACTATCTTAAAAATCTATATAATATAGGTTAGTTTCTCTTTATTATTAGTCTTACCTTAAGAGGAAGTATATTATAAAGTATATTAGTTATAGAGAGGTATTATAAAGCTAGCACTATTAACCTTAGTTATAGCTATATTACCCTCTATATTATAGGATTTATAACCTAATTAGTAAGCTTTAATATATTTCTTTAAATAATAAAAGTTAATATTAAAGGCAATACTTTAGTAGCGCTTTATAGCCTTATAGTAATTATTATAAGGTATATTATAGCTAATATAGTAATTATATATACGCTTATTTAAAGCTATATAAAGCTTTATAAGTTTTATAGTATCTACCTAATTAATACCTTCTACTAAAACTAGCTTCTACTTAAAATAAATATAGAAGTTTATAAATTATTTATTTACACACTACTTAAGCTAATTAAACTTAAAGATAGCACGCTCTTCCCTATAAAGGTCTATATATATTCTATTAAAGTATACTAAGAAGTAGCTTAATATATATATAAATATATATCCTAATTTAAAGAAAGGTGCTATATAGGTCTAGACCTTAGACCTTAGGTTCTAATAAATAAGGAATTACTTATTATAATTACTTCTAATAAAGTTAGAGTCTACCTCTAACTTATAAGCTATAAGGCTTTACTAAGCCTAGTAAGCAGCTTTATTATTATTATATAGCGTTTCTATAGGTAATAGTTTATACTTAAGTTTTTTATAATAAAGCGTAGCTATTGCCGCTATAGTAGTTACTAAGGTTATATTAAGGCTAGCTACTTCTATTATTAATACTTAGTAGCAGAGCTTAGTAAGCTACGCCTCCTACTACGCTATTCTATCTTAAAGGAATTGTAATTCCTTGTGATGGATTCGAGCTAGTGGCTCGGATCCTTATTAGGGGCTTATTGCAATCTTATCGCATCCCACAAAGCGTAACTATAGAGGCACACTTAGGGCACGCTAGAGGCACATAAGATATATAAGCTAGCGAGGAGGCTCCTTTTAGGAGTCTCCCCTCTCTCCTCTCTCTCCTCTATAGTTAATAATAAATCTATTAACGCTAGATCATAAAAGCTATCTAGGCTAGTTTATAATAATTATTAACTATTACAGCGACAATAATATAGATACAATAAACCCTAATAGCAATGACTGAATGAGTTAACTAAGCGACATGTAGGAATTATAATTCCTCTGAGACAGAATAGCGCAGTAGGAGGCGCAGCTTACCGAGCTCCGCCACTAAGCATTAATAATAGAAGCGGCCGGCCTTAATACAACCTTAGTAACTACTGTAGCGGCAATAACTATGCCTTACTATAAGAAACCTAAGCATAAGCTATTACCTATAGGAACGCTATATAATAGTAATAAAGCTATTTACTAAGCCTAGCAAAGCCTTATAGCTTATAAATTAGAGGTAAACTCTAACTTTATTAAAAGTAATTATAATAAGTAGTTCCTTATCTATTAGAACCTAAGGTCTAAGGTCTAGACCTATATAGCACTCTTCTTTAAATTAAGATATATATTTATATACACACTAAGCCGCTTTTTAATATACTTTAATAGAATATATATAAACCTTTATAGGGAAAAGCGCGCTATTTTTAAGCTTAATTAGCTTAAGTAATATATAAATAAACGATTTATAGACTTCTATATTTATTTTAAGTAGAAGCTAGTTTTAATAGAAGGTATTAATTAAGTAGATACTATAAAACTTATAAAGCTTTATATAACTTTAAATAAGTGTATATATAATTACTATATTAGCTATAATATACTTTATAATAATTACTATAAGGCTATAAAGCGCTACTAAAGCATTGCCCTTAATATTAACTCTTACTATTTAAAGAAATATATTAAAGCTTACTAATTAAGTTATAAGTCCTATAATATAGAGGGCAATATAGCTATAACTAGGGTTAATAATACTAGCCTTATAATGCCTCTCTATAATTAATATACTTTATAATATACTTTCTTTTAAAGTAAGACTAATAATAAAGAGAAACTAACCTATACTATATAGGTTTTTAAGATAGTTATTAATAAATACTATAGAGAGGGTTAATACTTATACTATAAAGTTATAGGCTACTAAATTAAAGAATACTAACTCTATTTAATATATCTATCCCCACTGCCTATAGATATATATATTTATAAAATCTTTAATAAAGAGCCTATTAATAATAAGTTAAATGCTAATTTAAAAAAAAATAGCTTTACTGCTTAAGTTTTAGTAGTAGAGATTATTATAGTAAATATATTTACTTTAACTATTAGCCTATATATTTAGATACTATATATAAAGTAATAGAAAACTATATAGAGAAACTACCCTTTCTCTTACCCCTTTTTTATAATAGGTCTTTATTTATTACTATATAAGTAAATAGTAGATATAATAGCTTTACTATTATAAGCAAAAAGCTAGTATAATAGCTATATTTATAGCGCTTCTATCTATTACAACTACAATCGCTAATTACAGCTATAATACTAGATAATCTTCTACACTTATCCGCTCTATATATATATATTACCTAACTTATTTACTTTATAGTAAATATTAATAGTTAGGTATTTCCTATTATAGCCTATATTATCCCTAGACTATTTTATAACTATATTCTTAGCTCTCTATAAATATTTTAAAATAATATTACACTTTACTTTATTAAAAAGTGTTTTAAAGTTAGTAAGCATTTAGGATTAGTTATTTATATAGTAGAAATATATACTATTGCAATACCTACTATAGCTATTTTAAAATTAGTTTACACTAGCCTAGCCTAATGCACTATATTACAATAAAAGCTAATATAACTCTTAGCAATAAGCTTAAGAGAAATTAATAATATTTTAGTAACTACCTTAGGACCTCCTATCCCACTAGCTAATAAAATACTATAGCACCTACTACCTAACTTATATAATTTCTAAGACCTCTTTAGTAAAGAATAGGTGTTCTCCTTACCCCTTTATTAAAGTATTATAGACTACTATATATATCTTTAAAGGAACCTAAATAGCTCTCTCTTAAAGATCCTATAAATACCTTTATATAATATATTAAGGGACTAGCTACTAAAGATTTAAAAATAAATTATAGATTTAATAAATAAAGGCTAAATTTATATATTCTCTTTATTAGCTATAGCGCTAGTGCTCTTAATATAAAAGGCAGGTAGTAGCTAACGCTTCTATATTAACTATTACACCTTTAATAAGGTTATAAATTAAGACTATTACTTACTTCTATTAATAAAGGAGACTTTATATTCTTTTATAGAAGCCTAATAGTTTATTAAGTTAAATATATACACTACCTTTTACTAGCTATAAGTAGCTTAAGGTAATAAATATTTAACTACCTTTTATATATAATTTAGTCTTTTTAAATAGCTAGTATACCTATTTAGTTTAGTAGGGGCTTTAGCTATGTTTTAATATTATATTAATAGTGCATTAAGAGACGCCTTTAGAGATTATATTACTATATACCTTAATAATATCTTAATTTACTTTAATAGTATATAGAAGGACTATATTAAATATATATAAAAGGTTCTTACTTACCTCTAATAAGTAGGCCTTTATTTAAATATTAGTAAGTGTACCTTTAGCGTAAAGGAGGTAAAGTACCTAGGGTTTATTATTTAAATAAGACATATAGTACGCTTAGATCTAAAGAAGGTAGTGGCTATTTATAATTAATAGCTGCCTATTAAGGTATATAGTATCCGCAGCTTCCTAGGTTTTACAAATTTCTATTGCAAATTTATCCCTAACTTCTTAGATCTTATTAGCCCTTTTTTTATATTAATATAGAAGGGCGCGCTATTTATTTAATTAAGTGAGTGTAAGTAATTATTTTATTAGCTAAAGGCTGCCTTTATTTTATACTCTATTCTTGCCTAATAGGATCCTAATTATAAAACTATAGTGGAAGCTAACTTATCTAAAGAGGCACTTAGCAGCTATCTCTTTTAATATAATAAGTTAGGTATACTACGCCTAATTATATATTACTTAGCGCGCTTATTAGTGCCTTAAAGGAATTATATAATTTATAATAAAGAGCTTCTTAGTATTATCTCCTGCTTTAAGGCGTAGTTTATAGAACTCTATAGTATTTTATGCCCTTTTATAATTTTTACTAACTATAAAAATTTTAAATACTTTACTAGCCTATATAAAATATCTAAAAGATAGGCACGCTAGGCAAAGATACTCTCTCTCTTTAATTTTTAGTTGCATTACTAATTAAGCACCTTTACAGCATAACTTAACGCACTCTCCCGCTATAAATAGGATAAATAAGGTTTAGCTATAAAATACTAAGCACTATTCCCTTTAGTATTAATTATATACCTTAAAATGCTAAATAAACCCTTAGTAGCTAGTAATTATAACTTATATAGCCTAATAGCTGCCTTACCTATACCTATACTATATATATCTATACTATTTATAGATTTACACTTTAAGGATCTTTAGTCTTAAAGCATTATAGTAAATAAGTTACACTTTATTAAATAGAAGTTAATTTAAAAGGGGGCGCAATGTTTTCTACCTAAGGCTAATACTTAATAGTAAATAAAAGACTATACTATTAATATATATAGCGCATTATTATTCTATAGCTATATTTAAGTGCCTTAATTTAAACCGCTTACTACTACGCTTATTTAATATATATATAACTTACTTATATTAGGTTATTTTAGTAAGAATACTATATTTTAAGTACTAGTATATAAGTACTATTAGGAAGGGATATTAAAAGATATAGCACACTTTATATAGAATTGCTACTATTATAATAGGTGGAAAAGTTAATAACTTTAATAAAGCTTACTATAGCCTATTCCTGCGCTAGATTATTATTAGTTATAGGTCTTAATAGACTTTATAACTAATTTATTAATAGTAGATAAGGAATCTTTTAAATACCTTATAGTTATTATAGACTATCTCTTTAAATATATTTAGCTTAAGGTAATAATTAGTATAGCTACTAAAGTGTATATAAAGCGCTTCCTTTAATATTAATAGCGGTTCTATAGGTTTCTATAAAGTATTATATTTAATTATAGCTTTAATTAGGTTAGGGGATTTTAAATAGCGCTTTACTTACTAATAGAAACTAAATAGCTACTATTTATATTATACTACCTATAAATAGATAGCGGTATAGAATATGTTAATTAAGAAATATAAGCTGCACTATGTATTATTATTGCCTTCTTTTAGGACAATTAGCCTAAATATCTAGCTGCTTATTAGCTTACGTTAAATAATTAGATATTTAGCGTTATTGAAATAAGCGCCTACTATGCGCTTTATAGCTATAATATTAAGCTCTTTTAATATAATTTACCTCCTACTAGGAGTTAAGTATTGCCTAAGGGGCGTATAGTACACTTCCTTAATTAGATCTATATAGATACCTAATTAGTATAAACTACTATTAACTTTATATAATAGCAATAATAGAATATAGTAAATTATAAGCGCTATTTAACTAAGCGCTTTATAGTTAGGGACTAAGTCTAGCTTAACCTTTACTATATTAAAACTAATTGCCTATACTGTAAGTTAGATTAGGTTATAGTGAGATATACTATCTTAGATATATCTACACTACTTACTATACACTTAGATATCCTAAGTAATATTTACTTAGTTTTTTATATAAACCTTATTAAGTATATAATAATAGATCTATTGCTCTCTTAGGTATATAAAGATTTTTAATTAAACCTATACTTAATTAATAATAATTCTAGGTAGGCGCATTTTAAGTATAAGGTAGAGGAGATCCTATATATTTAGAATATATATAGCTGCAGTAAGAATTACAATGTATTTATTAAATAGGTAGAATATACCTATTCTATATAAAAGCTACTAAAAAGCGTATATAATATATCTATACTATATAACTTTAAGTTATAATAGAGAGATATATATTATAATAATAGTTCTATCTTATTAAAACGGAAATTAATTTAAAGTTATTTATAACCCTTAATCTATTCTTTTAAAATAATACCTAACCCCTTATTTATCTCCTTCTAAGACCTTCCTTAACTACCTATTATTTATTAAAATCCTTTAAGTTATAATACTTATATTAGCCTTTATTAGGCTTTTAAGGGGTAAAGGCCTATAATTATATAGTATAGTTATTAATAGTTTAATACAGTAGTATTAATTTATAGTTTATATAGCGCGTTTAATACACGCTTACTACTACTTAAAAGAGGGAGAGAGGGGATTATAACTAATAATTAAAGGGAGTTTTTAAGCTATAATAGAAGCGTAAGCTAGGGGTCTTTTTAGCTAAAGCAGTGTATTTATATGCCACCTTAGTAACACTAATACCTCTTTTAGCTGCCTTCTTAGTAGCCTTTAAGAGGTTTAAAAATCGCTAGCTAAGGTTAGTAAACTTAAGGTATAAAATAATATAGGTGCCCTTTCTATTTAATATATTCTTTATAAAGATATATAGCGTTTAAATAGCGTAATTAACCTAGATCTCTATAACTATATTATAGATAGCATAGTAAAGGGCAGCATTCTTTATAAATAAATACTTCCCTTAGAAGCACTTATATTACTATTTCTTATAGAATAGGCAGGCTTTACTCTACCTCTATAAATAGTTAAATAGTTTATTTCTTACTATATATTTATAGTAGGATATATAGTATTTAATCTTCTACTCTTTAAATATAAAGGATTTATTACTTAAGTTACTCTCTACTTTATAGTAGTTAATTAATTATAAGCTATATAAAGGAGATAGAGGGGGAGAGGGTAAAGCGGTAGTAATAGATATCCTATTAGTATTAAATAAATTAGCGTTAAGAATTTACAATAACTATATCTATACTAATATAATAGCATAACTAAGGTATAAAGGTAAATAATAACATAAGTATAGAGGCAATGTATAAGATATAGAATAATAAATAAAAGGCTTCTTTTAAGACTTAAAGTAGAAAATTTACTAAATAAAATAGGCAGTAAAAGGACAGTAAGTAGGTAGTGAGGAGAATCTTAAAGGGATTAAAGGGTATAAAGAGGGAGGAAAGAAAGGCAGATAAGTAATAGTATAAAGGGGGCTTTTATATTTATTTTACTAACCTAAGTAATTATAGTAGGCTAATACTTAGCTTACTCTTTATTTATTTAGTTTAGCTTATTATTATAATTATAAAACTAACTTACAGTACTATAGCACTATTAAGCTTACTTCTAGATAACTATATACTAATATTATAAATAATATAAATTACCTATATAGACGCAGGCTAGAGATAGGCGGGGCTATAATACACCTACCCTGCTATAAATAAATACCCTTTTATACTTAATAGGTAGCTAATAAGGTGTGTAGAAGGGACCTATATAATGGATTTAAGCTAGTGGCTTAGATCCTTATTAGGGGCTTATTACAATTTTATTATATCCTATAAAGCGTAACTATAGAGGTATACTTAGGGTATATTAGAGGTATATAAGATATATAAGCTAGCAAGGAGGCTCCTTTTAGGAGTCTTCCCTCTCTCCTCTCTCTCCTCTATAGTTAATAATAAATCCATTAACGCTAAATTGTAGAAGCCATCTAGGCTAGTCTATAACATTCCTATATATTACTTAGTTAACTTATTTAGTTATTGCTATTAGGGTTTATTGTATCTACATTATTATCGCTATAATAGTTAATAATTGTTATAGACTGGCCTAAATAGCTTCTATAATTTAGCGTTAATAGATTTATTATTAACTATAAAGAAGAGAGAGGAGAGAGGGGAGACTCCTAGAAGAAGCCTCTTCACTAACTTATATATCTTATATGCCTCTAGCGTGCCCTAAGTGTGCCTCTATAGTTACGCTTTATAGGATGCAATAAGATTGCAATAAGCCCCTAATAAGGATCCGAGC
>SRPY01000385.1:0-30218 GCA_018360145.1 Claviceps africana | reverse complement strand
GGGGGACAAAAAAGAACAGAAAAAATAATAAAAAAAGTCAAACGTGTTCAACCCACCTCTCAATCTCCTTCTTGATAGCCACGGGCTCGACACTCCCCCTCGACTTGGTCAGGTTAATCACCTCGGCCACCAGCTCGGCATGGCCCATGGACTTGCGGCTCTTCATGATGCGCACAATGGCGGCCTGCGTCTCGAAGCGCCGGTCCTGGGCGATGCGCTCGTGCGTGGCCCTGTTCTCGTCCCTCGTCTCCCGGAGCTGGATCTGGTTGATCTTGAGGCGGTACTTGGGGTCGGTGAAGGCCGCGTTGAAGGTAAAGGTGTCGGTCGGCCGCACGTCGCGGCCCTTGGGGTGCTTGGTGAGGACGCGGTGCTTGCCGCACGCGAGGGACTGCAGCGTGCGGTCCAGGTCGCCGCCGTGGAGGCCCGTGGCCGCCGAGATCTGCTTGTACGTGTAGAAGCCGCCCGGCTGGGACGGCTCGTGGTTGAAGAGCAGGAGGACGACGGCCTGGAAGGCCGACACGAGCAGCTCGCGCGTGCCCCGGGGGAAGCTGGCCCGGAGGGCGCAGTGCGCCAGGGAGTGCTTCCACGTGAGGAGCCGTCCCGTGTGCTTGTCCTTGTAGTGCTGGTCGAAGCGCTCAATCTCCGTCGCCACCTCGTCCG
This sequence comes from Claviceps africana, assembly GCA_018360145.1. Classification (NCBI taxonomy): domain Eukaryota; kingdom Fungi; phylum Ascomycota; class Sordariomycetes; order Hypocreales; family Clavicipitaceae; genus Claviceps; species Claviceps africana. The sequence continues at coordinate 29,558 of SRPY01000385.1, read as the reverse complement.
GCAGGTTGATGCGCGCGTCGGGGTACGTCGGCCACGCCGAGGCCGACAGGACCATGACGGTCAGGTCGACGCGCGGCGCCGGTGCCCGGTCCGCCCGGTCCGCCCGGCTCCAGGCACCGTAGGCGTCCATCTCGTCCTTGGCGAGCTCCTGGTCCTTGAACATCTGCTCCAGGTTGTGCGTAAAGTTGGAGCCGCACTCGCCCCGGAGCTTGGTCAGCATGTTGCGCTCGGCGTCCTTGCTCGCGCTGCGGCCCATGAGCAGCCGGCGCGCGAGGTCCTTCTTGTAGAAGGCCTCGAACGCGTCCTTGCCCTCGATGAAGCGGAAGAGCTCCAGGGCCTGGTCGAGCTGCCTGTCCAGCTCGGCGTCCTCGTCGGCGGTGCTCGCCTGGCCCTCCTTCTCGGCCGCCGCCCGGTCCTGCGCGTCCGACAGGAGTTCCGCCGGCAGCGCCTTGAGGCCGCCCCTGAGCAGCATGTCGATGTACTTGGCCGTCATCTCGCCAATCTTGGATGTCCCCGAGTCCCAGCACGACGCCGTCTTGCGATCGTTCATGAACTTGCCAAAAGCCTCCCGCATGCCCCACAGGAAGTCGTCGTCTTTCCGGAAGGCATCGCGAATCATGAGATCCAACGACCGCCTGAGTTCGAGGAGGCGAAGGACCATATCGTCCCCCCTGGACTTGTCCGAGATGATTTCCGATCCCGTTCGGTGGATGTACTCGCTCCACGGCGCCTTCATTCGCTTCTGGATGCCCGAGAGGCGCAGCAGGTCGTACAGACCCTTCATCGACTTGACGTCCTTGTCAGACAGCAGCTTGGACAGGCTGTCCGACTGTAGCAGCTTGTCAGCGTAGCTCCTGATGAGTATGTCGTGAGCCGAGTCCATGAGCTGCTTCTCAGTCGTGCTGTCCAGGTTGTAGGCGATACACCGGTGCTCCTCCTTGTCGAGAAGCGCCTCGCAGGCCGAGATGTAGTCCTTGAGCGACGACGTGCTCCACGTTTCGCCGAACTCATCAAAGTAGGCCCTCGACCGCCGCAGAAAGACGGCGTCGAAATGCTTGACATAGACGCCCAGAACGTGGAGCATCCGGATGGACTCCTTCAGCAGGGTCGCGTCCAGCCGGTCATCCGCCCGGCGGTCGTACTCGATCATCTCGCAGACCCCGCCAATGACCTGATCCCCGGGGGACCTTGCGCTGGCGCCGGCCGAGTTGTGCCCCTGAGACTGCGGCGCAAAGACCATGCGGCGAAAGTACGTAATGGCCATGTCGTTGATGGACGGCAGGGACTCCCGCAGCAGGTAGGTCCGGTCGAGGTAGCTGAAGGTGGAGCGGATGGTGATGGCCTGCGCGTTCCAGGCCTTCCACTCCTCCCGCACGCATCTCAGCACGTTGATGTTGAACGGCCCGGCGTTCCGCCGCACCCTCGGCAGGACTGTCGTCTGCAGATGGGCATCCACGCGCTCCTTGAGCAGGCGGTAGACCCTGGCGGCGTTGCCTCTGCGGCACACGTCCTCGACGCCGCGATAGAGACGCTCGAGCGGGAGAGCGGGCCGTCTTGCGGAGAAGATGGCGCCCAGTGCCTCGTCGAGGTCCTTTTCGATCCGGGCATAGTACTCTTCTATCTGGGACGCGCGGTTCACGGGCGGTCGCTGGTTCTTGATGACGAGCTTCTTGGCGCCCGTGTGCGGCTGGAAGGCCGAGACTGCGGGCGACGGCGACGGCGACGGCGACGACCGCCCGGTGAGATCGATGATGTCGGGCAACTTGCCCCTCGCCTTGGCCGTAGCCATGGCGGCCACGGGCGAGTCGGCGGCGTGGCGAGGACGTTTGGCGCTGGTGCTGGCGTGGCCGGGGCCGGTCGTTGTTGGCGACGACGAGGAAGAGGAAGAGGACGAGGACGAGAGGCGCTGGCGGCGGCGGGAGGAGAGGCGCGGATGCGGTGGCTCGCGTTGCATGGAGGAGACGGCAGAGAGGAGGGCGCGCGGGATGTGGAACGCGGAATGTGTGACGTGTGACGTGGGATGTGGGATGTGGGATGTGGGATGTGCGTATGTGGGATGTGCGTATGTGCGGTTGTGGGCGTCCAGAAGCAAGGCGTCCAAGCGGTGGCGATATGGCGATGTTCGAGGATTAAGCGGAATCTGCTGAGATGGTATCCCGAGGTTTGGAGTCTAGACCGGACGGCGTGATGGCTGGGATAAAGGCCGAGAAAAGCTCGAGATGGACGACGCGAGGTCGAGGTCGAGGTCGAGGTCGAGGTCGAGGTGAAGCGGCACGTCGACTGGTTCCTCACGTCATTGCCAACTGGTGGTGGGGGGAAGTTTGAGCTGCGAGTGGGCTGCGTGTGGGCTGGGGATGCCCTCTGGCTGGTCGGCGGGGGGGCGCTGCTCACTATCTGATGGCCTGGAGCCGTGCATGCAATGCGCTGTGACGCACCGTGATGCCCTGTAGTCCGCTGTAGTGCGCTGCAGATACAGCGCGTCGTGGCAGGGTGACCCGCTGCAGACTTGGACCAAAACACCACAATGCTGGACCATCGAATTCATCATGGAAGCCGACACGGATCAACGATGCAAAAGGGGGCCCTGCAAGGCCGTTTGGCGCATCGTGCATGGGCATGGGCATGCTGACAAGCAGCTCGGGACCGACCAAGCGCATTCATTCTACAAGCCAACCCCGTCACCTCCATCTCGTGCCCGTTCTCTGATGCCCGACGTGAGTTGTTCCGAATGACCAGGCTGCTCTATGAAGGGTTATACTCTGAGTGGAAGAGTAAGGAGAGAGAGAAATGAGAAGAAAATGAGAAGAAGGAAAAAAGAATATATACAAGAAAAAAAAAAAGGAAAGGGGGGTGAAAGGAAACACAGACCATCCCCAGCACATCACCTCGCCCAAGCCTGCCTTTATAATACCCATAAACTCAGTGCATGGGTCCTATCCTCCACAAAGAACGACCAAGCAGAACGGGGATGACGAGAGAAGAGTGCTTTGGGAAATATTCTTTATAAAAGAGGCCAGGCAGGTATCAAGCATACGCGGCCCACCCTATGTCGCAACTCGTCAGTCACCAGAATGTATATAAATATGTGTGTATAAATGTAAAGGAAAGACAAAGGGTATAAACAAAAAAGGAAAATAAGAAAGAAAAAAAAAGAAAAAAAAAAGGGGGGGGGGGGGGGGCGCGTCTTACCAGAGTACAAGACGGCCAGGTTTCGTTCGTCCGTCGCCATGTTGATCAAATCGTTGACCGTCGCCGTCACGCTCAGCGTCTTGGACAGCTTCTTGCGCACCACCTCGAGCGCGCGGTCCGCCTCGGACGGCTCGTTCGTGCGACGGCCGCTCCTCTTGGCCTTGCCGGCCTCGTCCGCCTCGCCCGGCTCGGCGTCGTCGGCCGCGCCGCTCTCGTCGTCGCGTGCCTTTTGCAGCTTGGCCAGCCGCAGCGGCGATATGGACCACGTGTACAGCGGATCGTACCGCAGCACGTCCAGGATCGTCATGATGGAGTACTGCTCCTCGCGCAGCGCGTCCAGCGTGAACTCGCAGCAGCGCCGGAACACGCCCTCCGTCTTGGTGATGCCCATGCCGTCGACAATGTCCCGCGTCAGCCGGAACGGGACCAGCTCCGGCACCGGCAGGATCCGCCCGGCCTCAAACGCCACGCCCAGGTCAATGTGCACCGCTTCCCCCGTCTTGGTGTCCAGCAGGATGTTGTGGCCGTGGCGGTCTCCGAGGCCGAGCACGTGTCCGAGCATGGAGATGGCCGCCGTGCTTCTCGTGTACGCCAGCCGGCGGGCGAACCACTCGTCCGGGTCGGCAAAGTACTCCATGAAGAAGTACCTCATGACCGGCTGGAACCGCTCCGCCACTTTCCGGTACGTCTGCAGCCGCGTCTCGGTCGATCGGCTCTGCACGTTGAAGATCTCCTTGCGGCACTGCACGCCCTTGAGGTCCCGCGGGTGGTACCTCTCGTGGGCCGGCATGAGAAACTCGTGCAGCGGCATCGTGTTGGGCACAAACTCAATCAGCCCGGACGACGCCGTCAGGGGCAGCACCTTGTACGTCCTGATGCCGAGATTCCGCTGCCGCGTGCCCCTGTGCAGCTTCAGCAGCGACGACACCGCCGCGAACACTTGCTCCATGATGGCATCCTGCCGGAGGTCGTCGTGGCCGCCCTTGACGAGCTGCCTGTACTTGACGCCGTTGCTGCCCACCGCCGTGATGATTTTCGGCGCACTCACCCCCGACGCGATCGTCATGGTCGGCTCCAGCCTCGACACCATGGGCACCTTGGAGTAGTCCCTCGTGGCCGAGACGTCAATGTGCAGCGTCGGCGGGGGGATCGGGTACCGTGCCAGGCAGTTCACCAGATACTGCCCGGCCGTCGAGTCCTTGATGGCCACCTTGGCTCCCGGCGTGTACTGGCTCGAGCCCTTGTCCATGGCGAGCCCGTGGTAGTACTTGCTCGTCTTGTCGACGGCCAGCCAGATGCCCGCCACGGATTTGGTCGCCGCCAGCCGCTGCGCGACCTTCTCCGTGGCCCGGACGCGCTGGACGGCCACTTCGTCCTTCTGCTGCGCCCTGGCCTTGGTGCCCGACCAAATCTGGTACATGCCGTGGTACGGATGGTCGACGCAGATGTTGTAGATCAGCTCCAACAAGAGCTTCTGGAACGTCGTGTCTTGGCTCTGCAGACGAGACGTGAGCTGGTTCATCAGCGTCGCGAATTTTCTCGTCGGCACCAGCGACAGGCTCTTCATGACCGCCTTGTTCGTGGATTCCTCTCCGGACCGCTCGAGCCACAGCGCCGTGAATCGCAGAGCGTCGTTGTTGAAGTCTTCGGACGAGATGAGCGACAGCAGGTAGTTTTCCAGGCTCAGATGCACAAACTCGCTGCGCGTCTGCTCCACTCGCTTCAGCTCCTTTTCGTCGAGTTCCAGCCATTGCTGCTCCTTGGACAAGACGTGACTGTATCTCGTCTTCAGCTGAGTGTCCTTGGTGGAATCGATCAGGGCCTTGAGGCCCGTCACCTCTTCATCTTTTGCCCTTCTCAGACTTCGCAACCTGGCCAGGTCTTCAAGCCCATCCGGATCCTGAAGTTGCTCGTCACAGAACGTCGCGAACTGATGGTACACTGCGCCTGCTTCGCTGTTGTTTTCGCGCTTCAGCTCCTTCAGTGCCGGCCCAAGATACGACTTTTGAATGTCATGAGGGCTCTCCAACCGGGCCAGGGATACCTTGTGCCCGATCTTGGACAGCAAATCAGACCGACAGACACGAATGTTCTGTTTCGCGAGGGAAGAGTCCTGGTCAATGGCCTGCAGCATCCGGATCGACGTTCCCATCTCTCCGTGGTCCCAGAGCGAGTTGGCAACTTCAATCTTGATGGCCGCATCAACGTGCAGGTTCAGGTCCTTGCATTGGGGAATGAGCTCGGTCAGCGCAGTGGCGATATTCAGACACTCCTGCGTCGCTTGATGATGGCGGTATATACCAGAGGACAGGATCATCGACTCGACCTGCATCTGTCGAAGTACATCGGCCGAAATATTTGCGTTATTGACCAGGTTGAGGTGCTGGCACAACATGCTTAGGCTGGTCTCTCGACACGACAGAACGTGGCCAACATCTCCATAGCTATCAAGAATGATTAGCAAAGGTCTGCTTTATCATTTTCTTTTCTTTTCTTTTCTTTTCTTTTCTTTATTATAGTCTTCTATTCTTTTTTCCCCTGCTTCTTCTTCTTCTTCTTCTTCTTCTTCTTCTTCTTGTCCAAACAAAAAAAAAAGGGGGGGGGGGGGGGGGGGAGAGGGAGCACTGGCTGCTACAACTCACAGTCCACTGCGCATCCACTCGGAACGAGACTCAAATCTCTTGAGCAGATTCCGAACCTCGGACGTGTCCGAAAGATTCAAAACATCATCCAGCTCCGTCAGCGACGCCAATGCCGCCAGCCGGCGCCTCAACGCAGTCGCGTTCAGACTCGAACGGGAAATACTTTGCATAATCTCGCCATAACCGTCATGGACGGCTTGCTGCACGACCGAAAGCTCGGCCGAGTTGTGCATGCTCTGGTACGCTTGGTACAGAATCACGGCGTGGTGATTACTGTTGCCAGGGGCCGGAAGGTTCCACATCTCCAACCGCCTCGCCGTGTTGAATGTGCCGTCCAACGAATGGCCGTTGGCGACTGAAAACTCTTGCGTATTGAGAACCGAGTGCGAGAGACCGGACAGGCCGAGCCTCCCGAGCGCCCGGACAAGCGCCTGGCCGTCGGCGCCGGCGTCCTTTCGTCGCAGTCGAATGTGACTGTCGTATTGTGCTCCTCGAAAGGCCAGGCTTTTGGCTCCTTCATTCTCGTACTCGACGCGCGCAAGCACCGTGGATAAGCTTGCGTCTTCGGGAAGTCCATAGTACGCATCTGGATCGTCAATGTTCTCGAAAATGGTGAGCAGGGTGTCGCTTACGTCTCGCTCCTTGTGCGCTGACGATCGCCGAGACGATCGTGTCGTCTCGGAACATGTCAGTTCTGCAAACAAAAGAGCTGTTTTATGCATGCCACACCGACACGCGGCCGTTGCAGCCGCTGCGTACTCGACGTCGAGCCAATGCATGCGGTCGGCAATAGAAGATTCCTTTGGATACTCTTGCGTTCTCAAGTACAGCAGGCTGTTTATCAACAGCTTCAGGTTGTGAACTGCCGCAGCTCTATCCTCCTTCAGCCACTCTTTCAGCGAAAAAGACATTTGCTTCTTTACAAGCTGCTGATGTCCCAGCTGGAAGCCGAGAACCAGATGGAGAATAAAAGGAAACGCCTTCTCTGCAAAGCCAGGCACTTCAACAAGTATGGGCGGCAAGACGGACAAAAGTATCGAGTCAGGCACGGCCAAAGCTAGATGTATGCTGATTTTCTGGAGCCATTGTGACGAGGCGATACTGTCGTTCCAAATAGACTGCTCATCTCCGAACGCTGAGCCACTCATGTAAGTCGCTGGCTGACAGTGGAATTCTCCCCATTGTGAGGCAGCGTAAAGACTCTCGGACAGACTTCTCTGACATGCCACAACCAGAGGCTCGTCCTCAACTTCGATGGCACGGGAGACGGCTGTGCTCAATGCACACTCGGCCAGGCCAGCAACCGTCAAGTTTTGATCGGATGTGAGATCCTGAAGCAGATGCAGCAGACCCATCTCGGAGCTATTAGATCCGGGCGCAATGTGACCATACAGACTGAGGTTCGTCTCTTTCAGCACACCCTGAGGGATGCCTCCCGACGCGGCGAACGATCGACCAACCACGCGGCCCGCCCAGGATAGGTATTTCTTGCCAAGGTCCTGGGCTTCGCAGCTTTTCCAGACCCTCGATGCTTGATCGATGGCGGCATTGTCCGTGTCGACGACGTCTTGTGCAGTGGATGCCGGTATGGTGAAGTCCCCACAGAGAAGCTTCATCGCGAGCTCACGCGAGGAGTCGTTCAGCAGGCGTTTTCCTGTAACACCGTCCTTCAGTATATCGAGAAGCAGTTTACTCTCTGATGTCCCCTTCTCAGCATTGCCAGACGACCTAATGTGCACAGCAGAATGCGTAATGGATCTGAAAAGTGCCGACTGCCTACCATCCTCAAACACGCTTGAAGTATAGTCCGTCAGGTATTTACTGAACCAGTCGTGAAACCTTTGAGCTTTGTCCATTGTGGCTTTGAAATGGCTTTCTTGAGTTGTGCTGGATTGACTTGACTCGAGAAACACGCGTAGTGAGGCAAGCGTTGACAATGCATATCCCGCCACAAAAGATGGTTTCTGGGCAAGATAATGGCGACCTCCGGACAGGAGATATTGACTCAGTCCCAATGCGTCGTCCGCACACTCGTGGTCTACCAAGAACCCTCGAATCGAGTCGAGAAGCATCTCAACACAGCGTGACTCCAATGCCACTGCGTCCGCCAGGCAGATCACCAGCCGGACTTTTCGCAGCACCGAACAAGCATGAAGTGAGCCTAATGCGGGATGCACCGTGTTGAACAGTCTTCGCGTGACTAGTAGGACCAGCGCGGGTGTCCATATGTCGCGGAACTCATACTCTGTGTTCTGGCAAAGCCTGGAAATGTCATGGATGACGATCCTGGCACGAAACAATGGCTGTTGATTAGGTGGGAGTCTACTGGATGAGTGTGAAATGTTTTTGATTGTCTCCAAGTTCTCCGAGGCATACGCCATCGCGTCATTCTTTCCCAAGAACTTCTCCAGGCGATCTTCTTGATCCAGGAGATCGAAGAAACACGCGACAGTGTCCACGAAATTGGTGTAAATCGACTGCATGTACGCCTTGCGCCCAAGCGTGTCCCTGATGTAATCCTCACCTTTGCCGTTGCCGAGATCACCGTACATATCTCCAAACGCCATACTGTAGGACAGAGTTGTGGCGAAGTTGTTGCGGATCAGTTCAACTTCATTCGCTGCAAGTGATTTGACTAGGATGGCTAGAGCTGGTTTTTGGACTCGCATTATCGCCAGCGCAATGGCATCTGCTTGGGCAGACCGGAGCAAATCGGTCAAGTCTTTGAAGCCAAAGATGGAGTGGGGAATATCCTCGATATCATCGTTTTCCATCCAAGTATAAAGCAGCTGACGTGAGAAGAGGCGAAACAGATCCTTTGCCGACTTGAGCTTGAGCGTGCTTGCCACATCGGCGAGGCACCACCTTGCATATTCCGTGGCTTTGACCACCTTGCCTGGCGTCTCGAAAATATGATAGATGCACCGACGGAGGAGATTGGGCCAGCGACAAGCCAGCTTGGACAATGCAAGCAGCCGAAAGGCAATGCCTGATGTATCGTTGGGATCGGTCGGCAGACTATCCAACACATCCATGAATATCTCGTCGTGGAGCGTCAGAATAAAAAGCTCGAAGATTCCGGCAATCCTCTCGACAATAAAGCACTTCACCTGCATAGCAGAAGTTTTCATAATCTGAAGCAATGAGGTGCGACAGGAATCCAACCCGAGGTCGGTACCGTATGAAGGTTTGGCCCGGAGCAATGTGAAGAGCAAGCGTGCCATGGAAATCTCAGCTTTGGCCGAAAACAAATTGGATTTCAGGCATAGTTTCACAAAGTAATTGTATAAATCTCCAACGGCTTCAGCCAGCTCATGAGCATCATTCAACCAAATGTTGTGAGTGCCGTCAAGCACGTCCAGACAAGTAGTAATTGCCACCTCACAGCACTGGTACTCCGAGTCCTCCATCAAGGAACCAAGTCGCTGTATGATCTTGAACGCGCTTTCTGTTCCCATAACAAGATCCGAATTCGACAACTCAACAAGCAGCGCCTGGCAGCACAACAAATCGTCATCGGCCAGTGAAAGCAAGTCCTCGACCCAACTCGCTGGCAGAAAGCCAATCTGACTTGTGTCATCATGGATGATTCGAAGGAGCCGTAGTCGTTGTTTTGTCTCCAGATAGAATGCCCGAGAGCTTGTGCACAACTGTACGTTTGATCGTGGCATGGGCGAAGTCGTTGAGTATGAGGCGATCCTGCTGGTCTGCGATTCGAAGTCGTCATCTAGATCCATAAGATCCGAGTATGAGCCCTCAATCGGACGAGAATGCTTACTTTCTATCGAATTGGACATGCTAGATAGAATGCGCAGCAAGGGGGCGTGGAGTGACTGTAATCGATTCAAATCAGTCGTGTTGAGGCCAGGTATGCAAAGGCGTAGAATTCGCAGGCTGGCGTCGACAAATGATGACGGCTCGACCGAGTCCAAAGCTGTCAGTAAACTCTTCTCTGCCAGTTTCAGCAAAGCTGACTCCGTAGCCCTCGCTTGAGAAGCGTTCAGGTCAGCAAACTGTGGGATCAGAAGAGCGCCAATTATACAAGCGGAAACGAGGCTTTGAAACCGTTCCAAGGAGATTTGACTTCCACCATCCTTCGGCTTCTTTTGCCACGCGTTACAGAGCTCCACCAGATCATCTAACTTTGCTGAAAAGAGTTCGAATACCAGCTTCTTCGAAGAATAAAAGACGGTGGGATCTGCTGCTGTCTGGTTGTTTCCATCTAAGCCTGACCTGTAGAAACATGTCGGAGCGTCATACGCCAGCTCTTGCTCATTCAGTAGCAGCAGGTATTCAGTATACCGTGCCATTTCTTGTCTAGCCCGCCATGCTTCGCCGATAGCCGTCCCTGAGCCAGCCGACCCGGCGTTCCAAGAAAGAGGCTCGACACCGCAGCATGTTCGGATAAGATTGACAATTTCTTGAGATTGGATGTGAAGTGAAGCCGAGGATGCAAATGCCAGTTCGCCTGAACAGTGATCTGGTCAGCTTCTCTTCATCGCTGCCAGAGGCTAAGATAAATGCAAACTCACTAGGGTTCCACTTGAGGAACACCCATCTAATGATGTGACTTGATGTAGCTTGACTAGCACTGGGTACTCTGGCGTTCCGCAAATGGAACAAATGGTACATCAGGGCGAGTGACGTGTCAGAAAGTAGACCTGGGCCATGAATATCTGGGTTTGTAACGACACTGTTAACGTCTTCCAAGATTAAGTTATATGGCAGAAGGTCGGTCTCCACGATGCGGTGAATCAGGAGACACGCGGCTCTGCTAGTCGATGGAATACTGATTGATCTAATCGCCTGATGCCACAACTGTTTCCACTGGTCTATTTTGATGCCATTGGCCTTCACGAGAGGGACACAACTAAGATTCTCCATCAGCACAGCCTAGAAAAAGTCATGTTCGAGGCTCGCACCTTGAAGCGGCAATGAACGCCCAGGATGCTGTAGCTTGATTCTTGTCTGCTGCACATATCGCTAGGTCTTCGATGATAAAGACGAGATCATCGATGGTGATTCCATGTCCGTCGATGAGAAAGCACACTAGCTGAAGCGCTGTCGTTTGTGTAAACCTTGATCTGAGCTTTAGCCTGAGTCGACTCTGAGATTCTCGAGTCCGCCGTCTCTTGCTAGGCTGTTCATGGGTTTCCAAGGGATACATTGCAGCGATCGAGCTCTTGTTTAAGAGAATGCTCTCCAGTAAAGCAAGATTTTGCAGGACAGCCCAGTGGCTCTCTCCATCCGGATTATGGTTTCGAACACCAAATAAGCTTAGATGCATCGAGTCTTTCGGTAATGAGGAAAGATTGAACGTCAGGTCATGCAACTGAAGCTGAGAATGAGCACTACGTTTCGAATATTCCTGCCACAGGGGATCTGCAAGATGTTCAATCTCAGCCTGAACATCAGTGCTCCATTCTGTGCAAAAGCTCTGTAGGTGGTAATGAGCGAGGAGAAGGGTCTTGGAAATTTCGTTTCGCAAGCCTTTGATAAGCTCGTCCTGAGAGACCTTGTCCGCCCGCCACCAATAAGCCACCAATGGGACGATGTCCCTGGCCAGCTTGAGTCCGTATTCGACGTCATCTGCCCGAAGACGTGCAAATATCGTGTTACAGATGGAGAAACACATTGTTTGCATGGATCCAAGACTCAAGTGTCTCATGTTCAAGACTTGAATGGCGACTGTCGCTATGGAGCTCCCACATCGCGCCACCGGGGCGTTTGAACCTTCTATTAGAAACTGTAAGCTCTGAAGAACGTCTCGGAGACAGTCGCCATACGGCGTACCGCCTCGTTTCATCATATTCTGACTTGAGTCGTTAGATTGCATGTTCGAGCGAGGAGTCGAGCTGCCCGGGGCAGGAGAACTCCGCGCAACGGATATCAAACTAGAGTGTGCCTCGCTTGGAAGAATGTATGTGGCGACGTCTAGAAGGAAATCAACACAAATTGCCCATGGCTTGGCGTCCTTTCTAGCGAGAAACTCGACGTGAGATTGCCGCGAAAGTACCTCGGACAGTGTCTTGATATAGTCTTGCATCAGAGGGGCCACAAAATCATCGTTCGGACCAGGAAGAACTTGAGTGATGTGATCTATCAAGGCCAGCAGAGTTTTGCGTCCTAGTTTTGGCGTTGCCCTGGCGGCTGTCATTCTGATGGCGGAGGCACATTTTGTAAGTCTGGTGCCTGTCGTCTTCTGAATCGAGTCCTTTTTCCTCCTGTCGTAAAGAAGGGGTTTCTCGTGAACGACGACATTGAACAGGCTTTCAAATATGTGATGATAGCTCTTGTCGCCGAGCTCAGTGCTATGTGCAGAGGGTCAGATCACGTCAAGGCAGGAGATGGCTCAGCCACGTACAGATTGACGTTTCGGTTGCGGGGATTCAAGAGTGCAATAAGCTCTGTCAACACATTAGACAAGCAATTTCTCACTAAAAATGTCTCTTACACTTATCTACCTTCTATGGCCTTGTCGCGGCTTTTGACAGACCCAGACTTGACATCGCCTACGAAGAAGACGGTTATCATTTAGCAACGCAAATGAACGAGATGTACGCTATGTTTACTGGCCAGAGTCATGACAGTGGACATGTGAGACGAAGCCATCTTGCTTCTAACAGTGGGCTGCAAAGTTCTTATTTTTTTTTTCTCTTTTTCGGCTCGACGTTCCCGGCTCGGGTCAAATCAGCGAGACACCGTCATGCGTAACAACTCCACGGACTACAGCGTGGGGAGCCAATGCAGAAGCCGACAGCTCGAAAGAGAAATTCAGTAAGTAGGCTACGGAGAATGAGGAGGTGGCATCATGCTGAGGCCGTATGAATCAGTCGAGTCGGCGCAAGTTGTCTGATGCCACAGAAAAAGCCGTTCAAAAACGGATTGCGGAGCATGGACTTTCAACGAATTGAGGCGTTGTACCAGACTTGCATACTAGTACTTCGAGTAGATACTGGGTACTTCCAAAGTTCTTAGTAAGTACCTACAAGATACCTACAAGGTACTTACTAGACACGACCACGGAAGCCGGAGAAAGTAGGTAATATAGGGTATCGACTTTGAGTAAGTGGGAGGTAAACAAGTACCTAGGTACTTGTAAGATGTGCAAACCAGTCTACCCAATCGCATGGGCGACCTTCCAGTATCCAGAATCCAAGAATCCCGACTCAGAGCTTGGCTGAAATATGACGGGCAGAATGCACACCGCCTTCTACCGTGTTTACACCGGCATGGCCTCTGGAAGCTCGTTGCCCAATCGCAGACAGCAGGGTTTTGTTCATCTTCAGCAGAGATGGGAGCAGCGAGGCTGCACAATATCGAACACGATTGTCGTCAACCCCGTGGCTGGATCACATCTGCGACTACAGTCGCGGCTCTTGGTTACCGGGCCCTTCGTGCTGCGACTTGAGCGGCTGCCTTGTCTCGGACGTGGATTGCGCCTGGCGCTATCTCGACATGCGATAGTGTCACAACAACTACAATGGCCGAAATCACAATTCTGGATGCGCTGCAGGCCTTCCACCGCGAATTGATCGCCCTGAGCGCCGGGCTTGGAGATGCTTCGGAGAGCTTAAATAACGAGATTATTGTGCAAATCTTTGAAAGAGAGCTGGACAAGCTATTCGACAGCCCGCCGAAAAACGATCAGAGTCGCTCCAAGGTCAAATCAGGTCGGCTTCTCCACGCCCAGTCAAACTCCGATGCCGCATCTCGCTAAGTTCTGAGCAGGAAAATTAAGCCTTGCGGATGAGGAATTTTCGATAAACGAGAAATTCCAGCAAGAGGCCCTGTTGTTGGCCGACGAACTCGAAATCGATGAAATCGATGCCGCGAAATGTCTGTTCGAATCGCAAGACGACCCTCCTATCCTAGGCCGAAGTCTGTTAGAGTGTAGCATCATTCGCTTTCACCAGCAACGCAAATATGTCCTAGATATTTTGAGACTGCTTCTGGACCTCGACGGTACCGACGACGACAACGAAGATGCAAGCGCTCTGGAAACGATCAAAATGTTTGTGGCGGCAAGGCTCTTTCAGTCCAGACCCAGTGCAACGAAGCGATACGTACCAAGATGCATGGCTGCCATGTCCAAAGTCAAGGGTTGGCTGCAAAAAATGGCGGACAAAGTCGCCGCCGCTCAAGCACTCAGCTCCGCGAAGCCCGGACAGCTCTCCGAAGACATGGAGACCGTGGAGTTCTCTCGTGTAAGCTTGATTCAGCAGCACGAACTCTTGGGAGTCATTCTCTGCCGCTTCATAGAAAAAAGGGAGGCGGACACGTCAGACTTCATGGACTTTGTATCGACGCTCAAAAAGGTGGACAAGTATGACAACTTACTTGGTCAGTTCGCTGCCATGCCAGCTCTCTCCCGCGTTCGCTCCGGTTGGTCATTGCTGACATGCAACAGCACATCTGATCCCTGCCATGGGCGCCTACATATCACTTTTTGGTTCAGCGGAAGGGGGTTATGACTTGATCAAAGTGCGAGAACTGCATAACAAACTGTTCCCAGCAGGCGACGACTCGACATGGCCACTGCCGCATCTCCATGCTGCTTTCAGAGCATGGTGGCTGGCCGAGTACAGCGGCTTTTATCTAGACGATCCTCCCGAGGCCGCAATCCCCCCAGGCACTGACTTGGACGAAGAGGACCGCCGACGGTCGAAACAATTCCTCGACGCCCTCAAAGATGGTGCTTTCGACTTCCTACTGTCTCTCGCTGGAGATGTGAAGCCCGCCGACTGGCACGACTCGGTCCGTGTGGGCATGCGGAACTGGTTGACAAGAAAATCCTCTGCGCTAGCGGCCGACTCAGTGCCGTTCGCGGGGTTCTTTCAGTTGTGCCTCATGTCACAGATTGAAGTATTTGTGGATGCATTTATTTCCAACCTGCCGGACGTCTTAAGGAAATTGCGAGTCGAGGAAGATGAGCAACGACAGCTTAGTCAGGCCCATGAGCAGGATCTGGATCTGGAGAGGTTTCTCCTCATCATAGCCTACTCCTACGAGGGTCGAACTGAAGCGGCGTCCAACTTCTGGTCGGATCCCGATAGCAATCTTGCAGGATTTATGCACTGGGCGTCTAGGCGAGCATCCACTCCGCTTGTGACTGCATTCTGCGAAATGCTTCAAGCCATTGCTGGAAATGATGAATGTGCCACAGCAGCTCACGAGTTCCTTTTGGACGATGGCCATCAATCTTCGGGGAAAATGAGGAGATCACAATCTCTGACATGGACACAAATCTTCAGGGAACTCGACTTTTTCTCTGAAAAGATCAGACAGAAGCCGACAACTGCGCAGCCGTCACGATACCGAGGGGTGAAACCATCTACCGAAGTAGTCGAGACAGAACCCGAATCAGCCATGTTGCTCGAGTGCTACCTCCGGCTGATGACAAAACTGTGCACAGAGAGCGAAACCACGCGTCTGTTCCTACTGCAGAATGCCAACTACAACCTGGTCGACATGCTTTTTGAGCTGGCCAGCAGTCCTGTACCCTCGAGACTTCGAGGATGCGTCTTCTTTGCTTTTAAGGCACTCATGTCGCGAAAAACCACCCAAGAATGCTACACTATGTGGATTTGTTTGGAAAACTGGATGACTGGTGGTTACACCGGGGCCTCGGCCGGAGCCGTCAGGCAAGCACAACCTACACCACTCATATCTATGGATCGTATATTAGACGAAATGAGCAGTGGCTTTGAGGACGCGGAATCTCTTGTACAGCTGCTGTTATCTCTGATTTCGCCGCCTGTGGATAGTAGCCCGTTGCACGACTCTCTTCCGTCTCCCGAGAACCTAGGGTCTAACTCGCGAAACCCGGGAATCGAAGTGTATGTCGATTTTGTCGTGGGCCTGGTATTTGCCAACAAGGCCCAGGATTTGCAGGACAAACATCAACTACGGGTATTGCGGCTCAGCTGCCTCGACTTCATCCTAACGAGCCTTTCCACTTTCAACGAGGACTTGATCCTCGTTGCAAATGAGACAACGATCAACATTGACTCCGTGATTGCTGCCACGGACCTTGCAACATATGTCCAGAAGCATCCTTTTGCGAGAGTTATGGAGTGGATGTTTAATGACAAGGTCATGTCCGCATTGTTCAACACGATTCATCAAGAGCCGGCAGATGTTGGCAATGCGGCTCCGGACTCGCCTTTGATCCTCGGTATTTTGCGAGCCGTCGAGGTGATCACAAAAGTTCTTGATCTAGAAACCACTTATCTTGACCTTGTCAGGCCGCTCATCAAGACGCAGTCTGGCCCTCGTCGCCAGCCTGTGGCGAACGCGGCTTACGCCTCCTTCCAAGATGGGCTCGTTACTCGGCTGAACCTTGTTGTGGACTTGGGCAATTATTGTGGTATCGGTCATCCGGACCTGACGTTGGCTTGTCTCAAGCTCCTTGAAAAGATGTCATCTTCGTCGAAGATTGCAACAATGTGGTCGGGAACCAGTCGTCATTCCCATCGCAACAAGGCCATTGTAGCAATGGAAGCCAATGGCGAACACGAGTCAATATCCCGTTCATTCATCTCCGACCTAGTGGCACCGCTTGAGGCTGGCCGTGAGGCGGAGTCACCCAATTACATCACGAAAATCTACATCTTGGATTTCCTCCTCCGTTGTCTCAGCACAACCCCCAGAGAGCCGACCATTGCTCACTTGCTACTTGGCTTCAAGTGCGATGTGGCCTCGATCACGGTTGAGAGCAATAGTGCATTTTCGAACCAGACGTCTTTGTTCCACACGCTGCTCCGACTGCTGATGGAGATTCCATCCGGAGATGCTGGAGGCATGCGACGGTGGCTGACTGCCATCAAATCCAAGGTGATGCGTATACTTCATATACTATGGAGTTCGCCGCTCTCAGCCTCCCTTGTGATTGGCGAATTGCGAGCAAATGAGTTCCTCTTCCACCTCCTCATACGCGAAACTGTCATCCAACCTGACCTTCTCTGGGAGGGACATAACGTTGCGGAACTTCACTTCCCCGTGACGGACGGAGCTGCGGCGCTGGTGGATTTTCTGACATTAAGAAGCCTGGGCCTCGAATACATGGCCATGGAACTGTGCATGATTTCCCAGGGCAAGATCCCAAGCATGAAACGGCGCATTTTCGATGCCCTGAATGGCCAAGTCATTGGGGACGGTAATCAACCCATTCAGACGCCGACTGTGTTCGACTTGTTCGACTTTCTGCTACCGGAAGGCATTTGGGAAATACCCCCCCCGACCATCCAGTTCTTCAACGACTTGGACATCAGTATGTGCCTGGAGAAGGATGCTGATGATAATGATGTGTACAATATAGACCGAGTGCGCGAGACATTGCTCCTCAAACGAGGCGAATCTCACAGCCGGGAGGCGATGATACTAGTGCATGATCTTGTTGCCATGGAGAGGGAAGAGGCGATGATCCTCGAGTACCTTGCTTTCCTCAACAGCCAAAGACAAATGGCCACCCAATGCGTCAAGGTATTGAGGTCGTGGACGAGATTACTGCTTGTCATGATTGAGTGCAGTGACTACAAGGGCACGGCGCAAACATCCTTCTTTCTGCAAGCGCTCCAGGCAGTACTGCCCAGTCTTGAGGCGTTTGCGTCAGATCGGCCAGGCGAGGCGCTCGAGCTGGCGACGATTGCGAGAGTGCTGCTTTCCAAGCTCGAGCTTGGCTATCAGGACCCGGCCGACAAGCACGGCCAGTCGATCGGCAACCTCGTCAGCGATAAGCTGTACCAGCTGTTCCAGATATGCTTGCAGGCTATCGCAAAGTGTGCTGGCACTCCTGGACTTCGATCAGTATACTATGAGATTTGCTATCGATATCTCACGGGCATGTCGGAGCAGGGGGTCTTGGATCCCTCACGACCCAAGACAACCAAGACGATTCAAATCTACGGCGAAAGGCTGATCAATGTCATTTGCGACGACGCCTCCTGTGGCGAACCAAGTTGCCAGTCTGCCGCTTTTGTGCTGCTCAACGCCTTGGTTCATGTCGGCCGTCACGAGAACGACACCCACGTTATCGAGACGCTCAATCGACTCAACTTTATTGGCATTGTGGTTGATTCCCTTCGCAATCTGATGCACGAATGGCACAATGCCCATGCTTCGGGTAAGTCTTGCTCCATTCCCCCAGACATGTTTCTGCATTTCACAGCGCCGAGGGGCCAAAAAAAAACGGACTGTCCATTTCCTCTCGCTTCTTCCATCCTTTCCACTGACTGAAAACCCCCTCTTCCTTTGTCTGCGCCAGACCACACAGATCAACATCAGCGAAACTATCAAAACGCGCGTCTGGCCCTTCTTCTCCAAATCGCCCAGTCCCGCACCGGTGCCAAGTACATACTCTACGCCAACCTCTTCCGCGCCGTGGACACGTCCGGTCTCTTCACCGCCGACCCGGAGCTCCAAAGCGACGCCCAAAACTCGCAGGCCCTGGAGCAACACTACGACCTCCTGGCCAAGGTAGTCCGCGTCGTGGGCGCCGCCCTCCTCAGCAGAGGCAGCCACAACATTGTCCAAGGACGCAAATTCCTCACCGAACACCGCATGCTCGTGACGCACACCCTCAAGAGGAGCGCCGGCATCGGCGGCGGCGCCACATCCAACCCCGTCCTGGACGAGAAAGTCGGTGATCTCGCCGACGCACTGATGGTCGTGATTGCCGCGACAGGATTCCTAGACTACGAGGCCGAAACGGCCGTGGAACCCATTCGACCAAATCATTCGCTGTTCCATTGACGTGGAAACATGCCTCGTGCGCACTATTAGAGTATGGCGTTGGGAAAAGGGGGGGAGCCAAAAAAAAGTTTATCCATGTACGGCGGCTTGAGACGGAGAGGTGTACCCAGATGCTGAGGGTTCTTTTCGTTGCTTCTTCTTTTTTTTTTCCTTCTTTCCCTGTTTTCTTATTACAGAAGCGGAAATGTTTGTGCCGAGGGTCGGCAGAATGAATTCACATAGCGTAATATAAGGGATTTTTGGGGAGTCAGGACGTGGAGAGGCGGTTGCGCTGGGATGTTTATGCTATTGACTCTTGGTGATGTGGACTCTCTATGGATAGGGTATTTGTTGAAAAAAAAGATGAACAAAAAAAAAACAAGAGAAGAGAACAGTGAGGGAGAAGGCGTAGGAATTTATAAAATATACACGGCAAAGTGTGTGTTGTTCTATTCACCTTGCCGACAAACCACCCGCATGACAATTTCCTGCATAGTACCAACATGCCGTCTGCGTCATGACGGCAGAACAAGCAAAACCAAGGTACACACATATACGGCTCGGGCGCGCTGCTGCATCGCAATAGCACCTCGCGTCCCTTGCTCGTCTACGAGATATTATCCGCCTTGCGCTTGCCTTTTCTCGTGGCAGTCATGAGTTTCAACTCCAGGGGCCAGAACCCTTTTGTTTTGGTGCTATAGCTTGCTCTTGACTTGACGTCTATTTTGGCCCGGCACATGGGACATTTGTTCTTGGTTGCTTCGACGTGCAGTGAGGAATGTAGGCACTGGGCGCAGTATAAATGACCTGTGTTTTTTTTTTTTTTTTTCGCTTGTCAGTTTCGGTTCGAAAGTTGGCAAGTACGGTGGGGAAGAGACGAGATAGAGAAGTGTTATTTGAGATTGCGAGCGAAAGGGGAAGAAAAAAAAAACCTACCACAATGGGTCACTGTCAGGTTCGAGGCATCGTCCATGCATATGACGCATTGAAACTTGGAAATCTTGATCTTGTTATCCTGTTTGGAATCTACCGATGGAGGTTTCTTCAAATCTTCAGGAACATCCGTTGCCTCGGTCAAGTCTATCGTCGCCAAGTCTTTATCATGATCTAGATGGTCGTGCAGGAATAATCCATCTTCAAATAGGCCGTCGTCGAGCGCCTGTGGTTCTTGGGACGGGTCCATCATGGCATTACTGAGGCTGAGGCTGAGGCTTGCGTCTGAATCCAGTGGTGGCTGCCGTTTGTTCAATGGTGAAGGGCTGATTCCGCGGGGTAGACGGAGTCGGGGCGAAGACGCTGCAAGCACGGCGGCGGCAGCAGTGGCCTGGTGAAAGGGAAGGGCGGCCTGGCGTCGTGGGGATGCCCCGTCAGCGGACAGATTTGCTGTGAATGGCGAATAGCTCGACGGCGAAGAGAAGTGGTGGTCGGCAAAGACGCTCAGAAAATCGTCGTCGTCTTGATCCTCAGGGTCGAGTTGACTTGTGGTGTTGCCGAAGGACGATGTGTGATGGGCGATGGTGTCCTCGCCCCACATAACGGGAGGGTCGACGGTGGTGGTGGTTGTGTTGGCTGAGGTGGTTGTGGTATTTGTGGTATTTATCGTATTTGTAATGTGTGTTGTGTTTGTGGTGTTTGCGGTGGCGGCGTGAGGGCAAGAAGTATTCTGTCTCCGTCTTCGGACCGGCGTGGTGGGCGTGGGCGTGGGCGTGGACGCAGCGAGATTCTCGCAAGGTGAAGCACGTCGTCTCGATGTGGAGGAGGAAACAGGCGGCGACGCCCACGGGTGACGTCTGGATGAGGACAAGGACACCGGCAAGGATCGTGCCGCGGGTGAGCAGTTGGGTGGCGGCGGTGGCAGCATCGGCGGTGCACGCGACGAGCCAGAAAGACCAGGCGGGCTTTGGTGAGGCATCGCGTCAATGGTGTCCCGCCAGAGCGAGGATGTGTCGAGGCACGGAGCTTGTGTGTTGGTGCATGGGCGAGGTCGAGAGCAAGATGGCCGAGAGAAGACGTCGAGATGGGAGAGGACGACAAGGCAAGAGGACCGACCGACCGAAGGACCGACCGACCGACCGATCGAGGACGGCGTGGGGGATGGTGCCAGGGGGGAAGTGCTGGGTCTCGGGATGCGGTCCTCGTTAATAATCTCTGCTTGTCTGCTTGTCTGCTGCCGTGGGCCCCAGAGCGGGACGAGGGGACGAGGGGATGAGACAGAAGCGGGCAGGAGTAGGCGTCAGGTCTGGTTCCCATCAATCGATTGTTGCTCGCTCTTCCTCGTTGGTGTCGAGCGACGACGCCGAAGGGCAGGCGTCCGCGCCGGGGCGTGCGTGTTGGCCGTGGTGGCCGTGGTGGCACTGATGATGAATTTTCGGTTTCCGTGGGATCGGGCGTGCCCACGGCCGATCGTCGCTGTGCATGTACATATGTACATATGTATGTACCTGCCCGCCCAAGGGGAATGGGCCGATACCTCTACAGTTCTATGTACTAAGTACAGTATGAATGAAGTATGTACTATGTAATGTGCAGGGCAAACGAGAGACGAGGAAGAGCAAGAGGACCCAGAAAAAGATAAAAATGTTAAAAAAGAAAAAAAGAAAAAAATAAAAAAATAAAAAATAAAAAATAAAAAATAAAAAATAAAAAATAAAAAATAAAAAATAAAAAATAAAAAATAAAAAATAAAAAAATAAAAAAAGAGGCCCAAGCTCATCCCCACCACCCTGCACGCCTCATACCGCATGAGGCCTAGCGCCTGCTCCGAGTCTTTTGGTCATGCTACGGCAGCCAAAACTTCCATTACGCCGACGACCTCGAATCATCATCATCTCTGGTCCAGCGTCCGGTCCCTTCCTCCCCTCCATTCTCCGTCCATTCTCCATGTCCTCTTTCATCTTGACGTAATTCCGTCTGGTGCTATATCAAGCCTCAAGCTTTCACACATCCGCTCCAAATCCTTCAACAACCCCAAGTGCATAGAGGCTTCGTTGGCGATGCCGCACCGCCGCTTATGAGTCCACTATGTTCCGCTGCTGGCCACGTCCAGCGTGCCTCGACCGCAGCCTTGGGACGTATTGCTCATTACCGGGCGCATCGTCGCTTGGCATGGAAAACCCATGTGCGCTGGCTGGCTGATGTGGCCGACCCCAAGACGACGACAAATCCCCGTCGCAGCCTGGCAAGTATGCAAGAGTCATTCCTTCCCTCTCTCATCCTTCCCCCCTCCCCTTCCCCCTCTCTTTTTTCTTTCTTTCTGTTTTACCCTGTTCAAACTCAGTCAGCTCATCGCTCCAACACAGTCCCGTCAAAATCAAGATACAACGATGTCGGCGTCCAGCAACTGAGCGAGCACGTTTTCGAGCAAATCTTTCCCGACGGATGCAAGCCACCACCCCAAGATCTCGTCGAGCTTTCCAAGGATCACCTGCGACGACATGACCTATTGGACAAAAATAGCGACTCTTCCGGACCTATAGCCTTTGACCTTCCGCCTCTTCAGGGGCGCACTCTCGACGAACACTTCCACAAGCTCGGCTCGGATTCCGCGGAGCCGTATCTGTCGCTTGCAAAGACATTCGCTGGCGAGCATTGCCCGTCAAAGCCCAAAGCATGGGTGAAGAGAAGTGGATGGACCAAATATTTTCCAGATGGTCGGAGCGAGGCCGTAGACGCCCCGGACGAAAACATATTGTGCTTCGATACCGAAGTTCTATATAAACAGAGCCCATTTGCTGTCATGGCTTGCGCATCAAGTCCCACGGCTTGGTACGCTTGGCTCTCTCCATGGCTTCTGAAAGAGACCGAAAATCAACGTCAACTGATCCCTCTCGGCGATGCCACCAAAGAGCGAGTCATTGTTGGACACAACATTGGCTATGATCGTGCCAGAGTGCTGGAGGAGTATGACATCAAACAATCTCGCAACGCCTTCCTTGACACCATGTCACTACACGTTGCCGTCAACGGAATGTGCTCGCGACAACGACCGACGTGGATGAGGCACAAAAAGAACCGCGAACTTCGCGAACGAATCGCCGGCCAGACTCCCGACCATGACCTGGCCGAACTATTGAGCAATCGAGCTATGCATGAAGAAGAAGAACTCTGGGTGGAACGGAGCTCGGTCAATTCCCTGCGGGACGTGGCCAAATTCCATCTGGACGAATCGATTGAAAAGTCGATTCGTAATGATTTTGGCGAGCTCGACCGGGATGGCATTGTCGCCAAACTGGATGAGCTTCTCGATTACTGTGCCAGTGATGTTGCCATCACTCACCGGATTTATCAAATCGTGTTTCCCAACTTCCTCGAAGTGTGTCCTCATCCCGTCAGCTTCGCCGCATTGCGACATCTTGCGTCCGTCATCTTGCCGGTCAACCGGTCTTGGGATGCATATATTGCCAACACCGAAGCAACCTACCACAGACTATCCGAAGCTGTGCAAGAAAGACTTGTGGCCTTGGCAGAGAAGGCGGTGGCCTGCAAGAGTGACGCTGAAAAGTGGAAGAATGATCCGTGGATGCAGCAGCTGGATTGGTCTGGGCAGGAAATCCCTATGACCAAGGGCAAAGGAAAGGACGACCCGCCACGGCCGAGGGCTCGTCAAAAGAAACCCGGAGAGCCTAAATGGTACAAGGCCCTCTTCACCACAAACACCTCCCCAATGAACATCAGTGTTCGGACTAGAGTCGCCCCTATTCTTCTCCGACTAGCTTGGGATGGATATCCACTGGTCTGGTCTGACAAGTACGGATGGACTTTTCGAGTACCCCGAGGCGAGGCAGGCAAGTACACGTCAACGCAAATGATCAAATGCGAGTTTGACGAAAAAGACCCCTTGCTTCGAGAAGACCAGGATTACGACTTCTTCAAGCTTCCTCACAAGGACGGGCCGAATGCTCGATGCACCAACCCCATGGCCAAAAGCTACTTGGGCTACTTTGAAAAGGGATTGCTCTCTTCGGAGTATGCTTATGCCAAGGAAGCCCTCGAGATGAATTCCTCGTGCTCCTACTGGATCAGTGCAAGGGATAGAATCATGTCGCAAATGGTGGTATACAAGAGCGATCTGGACACGCTCGCGGAAACCGAGAGCTCAACAAGCCAGCAGCGCGAGGGCCAGGATGACGGCTTTATCCTACCACAAGTCATTCCGATGGGCACAATCACCAGACGCGCCGTGGAAAGCACGTGGCTGACGGCCAGCAATGCCAAGAAGAACCGCGTGGGCTCCGAGCTCAAATCCATGGTCAAGGCTCCCGACGGCTACTGCTTTGTGGGGGCAGACGTCGATTCTCAGGAACTTTGGATTGCCAGCTTGGTCGGCGACGCCACCTTCAGGATCCACGGCGGCAACGCCATCGGCTTCATGACGCTCGAAGGGACAAAGGCTGCGGGGACGGACATGCATTCTCGGACGGCGTCCATCTTGGGCATCACAAGAAACGATGCCAAGGTCTTCAATTATGGCCGAATCTATGGTGCCGGCTTGAAATTCGCCGCGACACTCCTGCGTCAGTTCAACCCTGACCTGTCGGAGAAGGAGACGATGGAGGTGGCTTCCAGGTTGTATGCCAACACCAAGGGCGCAAAAACGACGCGAAGGCTTATCCACGACCGACCGTTCTGGCGCGGGGGGACGGAATCGTTTGTCTTCAACAAGCTCGAAGAGTTTGCCGAACAAGAACGGCCGCGAACATTTGTACTAGGAGCAGGCATCACGGAAGCCCTCATGAGCCAATACATCAGCAAAGGTGGTTATCTGACGTCGCGAATCAACTGGGCCATTCAATCTTCTGGGGTCGACTACCTTCACCTGCTCATCGTGTCGATGGACTTTCTCGTGCGAAGATTTAACATCGACGCGCGGTTGGCCATCACGGTACACGACGAGATTCGATACCTTGTCCAGGAGAAGGATAAGTACAGGGCAGCCATGGCGCTGCAGGTGGCCAACATCTGGACCCGGGCCATGTTTGCGCAGCAAGTCGGCATTGACGACCTGCCTCAATCGTGCGCCTACTTTTCCGCCATAGATGTGGACCACGTCCTCCGGAAGGAAGTCGACATGGACTGTATCACGCCAAGCCATCCCACTCCCATACCGCCGGGGGAGAGCCTAGACATTCACACTCTTCTCGACAAGGGCCAGGAAGCCTTCCTTGATCCAGCGGTTGTGCCCAAAGAGCAATTTGCCCTGCCCCTGGAAAGCATCCCGTATTCCCCACGGACGCCTGTGATGGAATCAATGCGGGACGCTGGCAACAACAATCCGCATCTCATCAAGGCACAAATTATCGGCAATGACAACGAATTATCGGACTTGATCAAGGATATCAGAAGGGCACAAGCAACAACGACGGCGAAGCAAATGCAAAAGACCAAGCAACCTCTGGAAAACGCTAAATCCGACCAAGCATATCCCCATTCTCTGCCAGCACCCGTGCAGAAGCCCATGCTTTTCCCGGAAGCATTCCAACCGAAACCGAGATACGCAGTAAGTGGCAAGAGTAAATGGCCGTTGTTGAAGAATGTCAACAGGTATCAGGGGCCAAGCACGAGGTTGTGATGAAATCTGCGTCGTTGACTGGATGGATGTCTGTACTTGTTTTTCTTTTTCTTTTCTTTTCTTTTCTTTTTTTTTTTTTTTTTTTTGGCGAGGTCTCTTTCGCCCTCTCTTTCTTATCCTCTTTTCTTTTTGGAGAGAAAAGGGAGAGGAAGCCATTTGGTTGCACACGTCATTGAGAAAAGATGGGAAACGAATGGAGGACATGATGTTTCCAATATTTTGCAGACGGAAGGCGCTGGCATGGGGCGTTTTTGTTCTATTTTGTGCTCTGCGGACTGGGATGCCGGGCCATCCGTAGTTCATGTATACTTTTTTGTTGTTTTTGTTTTCGGCTTGTGGGATTCCATTCATGTACATGAGCTTGTGAATTAGCGGATGTAATGACAATTGCCGGTCTTTTTCTTCTCCATCTTACCCCCCCTCGGCCCCCTTTTTTTTTGGCGTCCTTTAAACATTCGAATTACAGCCTTGCCTCACACGCTCAACATCACATGCATTTGAGTGGTTCGCGGAGCTGCCATGGACAAGAGAAGAGGACTGTGCTAGACAGAGGGCGGGACGTAGCTGGTCTGTGCATGGTGCGCATTTCGCGCCAGATGGCCGTGGAGAAGAAGGCGATGTGGGGCACCTGGTGGGGCACCTGGTGGGGCACCTGGTGGGGTAGCCGACGCCGACGCCGACGCCGACGTCGTCACGTCACGTCAGGTCACGTCACGCAGATCTGATACATGCTCGACGCTCAGGCACCTCGGAGAGTCGGGCACTTGGGAAGGAGGGGAGCTTGGAAGTTTTGACCAAGCCAAGCGCAAACACTTTCGTCTCGACGTCTCGCGGAGTTCTGGATCGAGCCGGCAACGACGGACCAGCGAGACCCTCGGCCGTCCCCAACAGTCGTCATCCGGCGTCCAGCGTCCTGGACACCTTCACTTCACCATGGAGGCTGCGGAACCAGCTCCAGCTCCAGCTCCCAGCCCAACAACTGAGCAGGTCCTCCAGCGGCTCAGGGATTCCCGTCCGCCGGCCACGGACAGGTTCACATACCTGACCATAATCGACAAATCCCTGTCCCCGGACATCCTGCCCGCTCTCCAGGAAATCCTGCAAGATGCCGACCTGACCGGCGACATTGGCTGGGACCTCGTCGAGATGCTCATCAGCGTCCCCGGCAGTGAAGGGTGCTTGGAGTGCATTGCCCGGCTGGGAAACCCGCGCGAGGTCATTCTCAAGGTGCTGCAGGTCATGGAATCCACGGCGGGCGAGGGCCAAGGGAGCGCCACGGGCAACAAGTACTTCGTCACGCTGTGCGGCATGCTCGGCATCCTGCACAAGAGACTCCGCGTCAAGGTGCCGTCTCGGTTCGTACACACGACCCTCGACACCGTCTCTCGATGCTACGATGCCACCAATGCCGAGTCCACCGCCGCCATCCTGTCGCTCTTGCAGTCGCTCTCGGCGCAGAAACGACCCGCGCTGCCGACGAGGCAGTCGAGCACCGTTCTCGAGACGCCCATGCACGCGGCCGCCGATGGAGCCGACGCCGCACCGGACCCCGAAGCCGACAAGTCGGACAAGCCCGATGCGGAGGAGTCTCGGAACATCAATCACTTGCTGCGGTCGTTCATCACGTGTGTCATGGAGGCCTTTGTCAACTCCAACCGCTTGGAATGGGCTAGTCGAGTCCTGGAATACACGCACCCGCAGAGGATCGTACCGGGCAAGACAACCATGATGCAGGCCTTCAATGAGGAGAGCGAGCTGCGCGCCAAGGATGCCCTGGCCGGCCAACTAGCAGTGCGTACAAGAACTCAAATCAAACAAGAAAGACCCAAGTCACTTTTGGCTAACCCCGCGTCCCCAAGGCTGTCGCAGGCGACCTCGGCTTCACAAGCATGTCTTTTCCCGAACTGCAACGTATACTCGAAGCCCCCATCGTCAAGGACCCCCTGGCCGTCGAATATGATCCAGCCAACGTGGATGCCATCAGACTCTCCGGTGGCGGGCTGCTATGCCTCATCGCGTACTGGGTGTTTGCGGCCGACATATTCGATGCCCACCAGCCCCGTCCCACCATGTACATGTTCCCGCATCACTTTGCGTTGCTCAAGCATTACGTTGGCCAAGACTCGCAGTCGGAGATCCTCAGCAACCCGGGTACGATGGAGGCGCTAATCGTTCTTGCCATCTGGCTCGACGGGCAGGACAACAAGATTGCCGCCGGGGGTGCCGCGGGCTCGGACGCCAAGGAGAATTACATGGCATACCACCATCTCATCACCCTCATCTCCGTTTTCCACCCCAACGTGCGAGTCCGTGACGCGTCGACGGTCGTGGCCGGCACGATTCTGCACGCCAACCCCGACGAGGACGACAGGCTGTTGATTCTGGAGGATCTCCTGGAAAACTGCATGTTCTCGTCCCTGCAAGCCTGCGCGGTCTCGTGGCTCCGCGAAGAAGTCATGGCCGCGCGCAAGCACGGCCCCGAGGGCGGCCGCTTCAGCAGCCCCGACTGCTTCGACGCCATCCAGTACACGCTCTTTCCGAGCCTGACGTACCTCAAGGAGGCCGACATGGAGACCCTGCTCGAGTTCTGGGCCGAGGGCTCGCCGTTCCACCTCCAGGCCGCCAACTTTGCGCTGTTCCTCTTCTCTAGCGACTACCGGCATCTTGCGCCCGCGGGCATGGCCGCCGCCATTGAGCACAGATACGTGCAGCCACTCCTGCACATGGCGACGAGGGTCATGGGCGCACTGGAGAGGGGCGAGGTTGAGCAGCCGGACCATCACAGGGGGACGGTGATGGAGCTGGCCATCTTGAAGGACCGACTGGAGCGGGTGCCGTTGCAGTGAAAAGGGGAGGGGGGAGTGTGGTGTTGGAGGTCTTGTGGTTGTGTTTGGCAGAGCACCGATTCGGGAGGCAGGGTCGATACTTCATTATGGGGAGAAAAAGAAAGAAAGAAAGAAAGAAACAAGTAAAGAACCCCCCTCTGGTCTTTTGTGCTTCCCTCATTGTGACGCCGTCTCTACGGACATCAATGCTACAACCGCCGCGCTCCTCAGAGCAGCGACTCCCTGACGCAGCGTACAGTGTCGCTCGTTTTTTTTTTTTGGGGTTTTTTTTTCTTTGGTCATGGACCGCCCCGCATGTCGCCGATTCGGTCCCAGGCCCGCACGACAAGCACGCTACCTCGGATGGCGATGCTCATTGCCGCCGCGCACGCCTGTCCCGGTGGGTTTCCCTCTCGGTCGTGTACCGATCTCTGTCTCTGCGGGGGTCTCGGTCCCGCTCGCGGTCGCGCTCCCTCTTGTAGCTGTCCTCTCTTTGCCTGTCCTTGCGCCGACTCTCGTCCCGTCTGTAGTCGGCCAGCTTGGGCCGCGGGGGCTTCTGGTTCCAGGCGCCCAGGTCCTCCGCGTGCTTGGACTCCTTGGCCCCGAGGCCGAGCCGGGCGGGGCGCCTGCGGACTTCCTTGGCCTTGGGCCCGGTGGGTTGGCCGTCCCAGCCCATGCCGCGGAGAAGGGCGGCGCCGAACTCCTCGACCGGCATGGCCTCGTAGTCGTCGAGGGTGGAGGCGGCGCCGGCGCGGGCCGCGTCGCGTCGGTAGACGTCGTCCTCCGAGGGGGCGGGGATGCGCTTCTCCGGGCCGGAGGGTTTGTCGGGGCCGAGGAGGGCGTTTAGTGCTTCTTCGTCATCGGGGCGGGGGTTCGGTCCGGGACCGCGCGCGGGGGGGGAGGCGGATACCCGTTCCTGTGCCTGCGTCGGGGTCTTGTCGTCGTCGTCGGTTCCGCCTCGGTCGGCCTGTGGCTTGTGGCCCTGCGGCAGGATGAGGCCCCATTTCGGGCTCTCGTCCGGGTCCCGGGGCTGGTCCTGTGTGGCGGAGGGCAGGCGGCCGGTTTTCTGCTCGTGCTGCTGCTGCGGCGGCGCCGCTCGGGGGTTGTTGTTGTTGTTGTTGTTGTTGTTGTTGTCGGGCCGGCGGTGCGCCCTCATCTCGCTGCGCCAGTCGCGGTTGGGTTGCTTGGCGATGAGGTAGGGCCTCTTGGGAGGTTGGTGGTCTTCGCGCGGTGAGCGGACCGTCTCGGCGCCATGGTGGCCAAATGCCGTGATGGCTTCGTGGCGGGTTTGGCGATGCTCGGCATCCGAGTTGGAGTCGGAGTCGGATTCGTCTCCGAGGGCGGCCGTCGCGGTCGTGGTCTGTCGTGGGCGCTTGCCGAGGGTGGAAGGGGGGAGGGAGCCGCGCGGGGGCGGTCGTGATGTCGACGGAGGCGTTGACGATGATGTCGACGGGCCGCCGAGCTTGATGGCTATGCGGCTCTTGGATGGGTCGGACATGGTGCGATCTGTGGTTTGTGGAGGGTGGATGGTCGGTCGATGGAGACCTGGGGTCCGGTGTCTCGTCTGGCGGTTGTGGTGTTTTTTTTTTTTGTTTTTGGAGG
>SRPY01000384.1:0-30242 GCA_018360145.1 Claviceps africana | reverse complement strand
TTGAAAACACCGAGCTTTTCGTTGGGTGCCCGACATCGTCGTCTTCCCTCACCATGCCGTTGGTACGGGTACAGGCGAAGATGGCAGCAGCCATCAGCTGGCTGCCAGCCCAGGACTCGCTGTTTTTGCCGCCACGGTTCCTTGCTATACTCCCTAATAACCATACCCATGAGAGCATACGGCCTCTGCCATACGGCATCTGGGGGACGGCCCGTCCTGGGGTTGCGCACCCCGAGCCGCCAACACAGGATCGCTGTGGAACAAGATGACGCTTATCGTACCTGGGGTCCGAATCGCTAAGATTCTGTTAATCGAGTATTGTTGTGTGGGTGGAACTTTCATGCTCCGAGCACGAAGTCATGGTAAGTAGGGACTTGGATAACTATGGTAAGGTACCAATTTGTACTGGAATACCCAGTGCCAAGGTCCATGTACCTGTCCGGCAGTGCTTCGTACTGTGACAGGTCACAATGAGCGAGTTGATGCAATGGTGCTTCTGAATTTGTTTTTCGGTCCGCACTCCTCGGCAACCTCGATCAAGGCGTGTGGCGCCGGCAAGCTGTCGCGCTTGGACGCCGTCCACTTGCCTGATTTGTTGGACCAGGGACCTCGGCATGGCCAAAGTGGACAAAACTGAGCCCATTTTGAGCGATTATGACCTCTTCACGTGGACAGCCTTTAATGCGGTTGCTATCCCATGAAAGCCGTCCCGTCCACTCGTTTCCGCCGTATACCCCGACCGCATGGTCTTGCTGCTAAAATATATAGAGAGCTGCACAGGCAAATATCACGCAGTACATTGATGGTACATGCCACGGGGAGGAAGGGAAACGGCCTTTGTCCAGTAGCGATACATGAACTCCAGCGTCGACGTCGGGGCAGGGGCGCCATAATTCCGTCCTTTTTCGCTAAGGACCCGTACGTGCTTCGTGTTCGCCCGTTGTCGCGAGCGCAAATGTCTTGCTTCCCCAGCCGTTTAAGCCAACATAGGCAACGACGGTGAGCATTGCTTCTCCGTTATTTGTCGTGATGTGCAGACTCGTGTAGCTTGACGTCAGCGCTGGGCACACAAGAATTTGCGGCGAGGATGGGTACCTTGTGTGTCCTGCATCTATTGGAGGCGTCTCAAGAACAGAGATGCGTTGGCATCGGTGTGTCTGAAGCAGCAGACCAGTTGACCTTACACGTGCATGGCGCCAACACGACGTCGGGCACCAACAGCCCCAGCATCCCCAGCATCCACCATTGTCAACACGTGTCGCGCAGGATATGTTCAGTTTCCTCTTTCTTCATCAGCAGAACCACCAGCTGATCGCCGAGTGGCAGTTGATCGTGGCGCTGATCATTGTGATGATCGATGCTTTGGCTGTGCGTATGGCTGGCCCCGCTGCTCCCACTGCGTTCGTTTTTACCACTTGCGTCGCGACTCTAGACCGATGAGGTAACTGTATCTAACCAGCGGGACCAGCGGGACTCTGTTTCCTCTGGCAGAAGATAACGAGAACTTGAGAAATACTTACCAACAAGATTAGATGGTGAAGTTGCAAGCGTCCTCACATCCCACACATCCCGCATCCCGCATCCCGCATCCCCCGGACACCCCCCCTCCCTGCCTCTCCTTCCTTGCGCGGGAAGGAGGGGGTGTGCGCGCCTCCTGCATGAACCGACCGAGCGTGCCACTATTATGTCAGGCAGGTTCCATGCAAGCCATTGACATTGATGGCCCTTTAAGAATAATAAAAGAACCCGAATGCCAGTACGTCCCGTTATTTCGCCCGTTCCGACCTCTCAGGCTGAAACCAGGACCGAAGTGCTCTGACTGCTTTTGGTACTTCTCGGTCTTAGAGCGACCGTGATAGCAAGCACAGATTCTTTCTTATCCTTGTTTACCAGAACGGTCTTTTCCCCAGTCATATGCCTTGCGGATTACAGAAGAGAAGGTCTTGGAACTCTTGAAAGTCCACGACCTGGTCTGTATCGAAGAATCCTTCGAAATTATGTATGCCTGTGCTTATGCCGTACCACGTTTCACCCTATTACCACTCTCCTCAACCAGGGCGTGGAGAAGGACGCACATGGAGCACGATCAGAACCGCCGATCGTCTCATGTCGCCACGGAAGCAAAGACGGATGGCTATTTTGTAACACAGTGGAAAACATGTGCCTGACGTCTGAGTCGGGCGGGTGCCTCTGTTCCTTGAGTTGCCGTGCTGATATTGGGGTGGCCCGTTGCGATCGTGCATTTCGCTATTCTGAGTTTGATCTTGGACCGCATCTCAAAAACGTGCATGGCAGCCTATCGGGCTCAGCGCAAAACTCTTCTTTGAGTTTTGTCCCTCACCTTCTTCATACTATCCAGAGACTGCTTATTTGAGGGGGCACATAGTAGCGTGCCATGTATTTTCGCTGTTTCTCAGACAGCCAAGCAGGCTCGCAAGTCGAGCCTCCTATAAATCGCGCTGTTTTTCCCATGACCCCCTTCTCGACGGGGACCGATTTGGATAAAGAGATGATGCAATTGCTGGTTCAAGGTCCGAAATCCAGTCAGTCATGACTGTCTTGCAAGCATTGCACGCTTGTGCTATGCCTTAAAAAATCGTCAGGTAAATTTCCCGGGCCATGCGACGTGTTAAAACAAACCCTTTCCAGGTACTTGGTCGTCGTCCGGCGCCGACTCCGATTAGAAGAGGCAACCGTTTGAATAGAACAACGACGACGGACGATGCTTGCAAGACAACCATGTCATTTCCCATGTCATTTCATTGCCATGCTCGTCATTGTCAGCCAACCAGTTGGCATGCAGATCATCCTCCAGAACACACAGGGGCGCACACGACATACACCGCGGCATGGTGTGTGCACATACACCAATCAATAATGGCGGCCCGCGAGTCTCGGAGCGCGCTAGCATCCTCCTGGTTCTAAATTGCCGTAGTGTTGCGGCAAAGCCCGTACTCCGAAGCAACAATGACTTCAGACGGAAGCCGGGGCTAGTTGTGGGCCTGTTTTTTCAGTGCCACAAAGCTGCTGTTCCCGTTGTTTCTCTATCCCGTCTTTGATCGATTGGCTTCAGCTCTACCGCCACGCTATATCCGAGTTAGAGACACAGTCGCCCAATATCCGAAGGCTGAGGTAATACTACTTTACTGGTCCGTGAAATCGAGACGTCTGGGCCAGGGGACAACGACCATTGTCGGGACCTAGGAAAAGCGTGCGAGAAAAGTCGCCTCAACCAGATCCCGGGGGCGACACTAGAGCAAGGGCCTTGAGCCTTTGCTTCACTCTGCTTCGCATTTGATGGAAAGCACCAAGTTATTGATTGTCCCCTCCCCGTTTCTCGTTGGACAGCGCCCCGTCAATAACCACCAACCTTACCTTTGTGCTGGATCAAGTACATCGTGGCTGCCTTGCAGCACATATGTACGTGTATGTACATACACCTATGTATGTAGGTATGTGTGTACATATGTACATACATATGTATGTATGTATCCCTGTATGGTGAGCGTGAAAGGATGTGGCCGTGGGTCCTTGCAGCCATGGCTTCTTAAACAGGGATATAGGAGCAGGCAATTGACACATTAATGCGCTGTACAATTATCAGTAATACATGTATGTCTCGCTCAGAACAACGGACTCATGTGAATATCGAAGACGCCGTTGCAACCACTTTGCCCTACCATTTTGTCGTCATTCAAGGCAGCCAACACTCAACAAATATTCACCTGGTGAGATATTTTCACAAGATAGCCCTAGTCTCTTGTCTCCGGAGTCGTAATTGAGTTGCGAAGACGGTTGGGATGGACTTTGTAGGAACGGTATTTGGTATTTCCTCGAAGCGCTATAACGGCATGCTCAATAGAACTCTAATGGTGTTGATATTCTATATTTGTTTATTTTGCGCAGACTGCGCAGACCGCGCAGACTGCGGTGACAGTCGGGGGTATTAGAGGTGACCGCGTCGACCGTCGGAATGAGACATGCCCCGCTAAAGGAGGTAGACCGAGGGCCCATTTTCACTGGTAATCCCAACTTCGGCGGACTCGATGAAGCAAGTTTCATGCAAAGAACTGCTTTCCAGCTTAGCAGTTCTCCATTTGGGGACGGAATACCTTGTCTTGCAATTGCAATTGCAACAAGTCAAATGTTGTATCAAGCGCGTCCATTTGTCGACGCCATGCACGTATGGGAACTGTTTTCGATAGATGGTGCGTTGCCGAGTAGAAACCTATTGGGGCCATTCGAGACTCGCATCTGGGACGGAATGAGCTGGACAATGACACCACGTGCTTCCAAGGAAAGCCGCCTAAGGTTTGCAAATGGCGAGAGAAGGGATAATTGGCAAGGAGTCCGGAAGACAGATATTGTGTAAATTTTTTTTAAAAAAAGATAAAAAACACCTTCAAATTGGGTGTTTTCTTGGCAAGCTGGACAGTGTCGCCATTTTGAAGCTGACGAGGAAGGCACGAACGAGCCTGGTGTTGCTGCCACTGCAGTGTCAACTCGTCAACTGAATCCTCAGCCCCCCCACCACCGGGTTGCATCCAGATTCGCACACTCAACGCCAAAGTGCACGACACACTCCTACGATCCGAACGTCATACCCTACCAGGAAAAAGTCTCACCCTTGTTCATGCCATTCGTGCATACGGTGATTCTCCTTTTGAGGCGGCGGGCAACTGAGGTTGAGCACGGTGAAGACAGTCACGACGCGGGAGCCGTACCGGACGCGCCCTTCCTACCCAGCTGCATCATGGATTTGTCGGTCGGTTGCGGCTCGAGGTCGCGAGATGGCTAGCATGCCTCATACCGCTCACTAGCCGTTGGAAGAGCTCCCAGCTCCCAGCTCCCCGCTGGCGTTGGCGCAATGCTACCAGCCGGAAGGATGAGGCGCACCCGCTTGTGCGCCCACGAGTCCAGGAATTGCTAGGGTGCCCCGCGGTCCTGTCTTGGAGGCAAGGCATCATCATCCAAAGCGGGATTCTCTGTGGATATGCTCTTTAGCACCTGAATGCGCCACGACTTGACGACTTGCATGGGCTGGCTGGAAGCCCCTCGACCTCTGCCGATATCACACCACGCTGATTAAGTGGACAAGTCACCTTTGACCTTGGCCGGCCTCATGTGGCCTCATGTGGCCTCGCCTGGTTGCGCTCACCTTCCTCAACACACCTTCTCGAATTTCAATATGCTCAACCTACAAAAGGCATGGTCGGCGACTCGGCGCCCATGGGCCTCTCGTCCCTCTACCGTGTAGCACGTCGTTCAGCCGCAGTCCTATCTAGGCCCGGGGCGGGCTCAGTTGGGCTGGATGCCTAAATTTGGACTGTCGACAGGGAACATGATAATGACCAGGATCCTGTATATGGAGAAGCTACTCCTGGTCATGAATTTCGGGAGCTGCTGACGAAGCCTTAGCCAAAGAAAGACGTTTTGATGCAAGGCGCCAAGAAGTGCAAACTAGCCTTGCAGTACCCTGACCAAGTCCAATGCCGGCTGTTTGTTTGTCAATGGTGCTCGGCTTGGCTTGTGGTCACATCCGCAACAAAACATGCTGGGAAGGAAAGCCTCCAAAAAGCCCCATCGGCTGCAGCAAGGGCAGCGGCCGGGACGGCTTGTCAAGAAACCTCGACCGCCTTCGTGTCCTCTTCTCTCTCTTCGTCCGACCCCTGGAGCTCCTTCCTCTGCAAAGCATTGCTTTTTCAGTCCGCCTAGTTCTTCCGAGCAGGTGGCGTTGTTTCTGAGCCTGGTGGGCTAGCCCCGATCGAGGGCAGAAACTGAAAAGGCGGATGACCGGTGCTTTCTTGGAACCAATGCTGTCAACAATGGACCACTGAATTGGAAGCCGCTGCCATCTTCGCGCTTGTGCGCGGAGGGGACGTACCACGCGACTGCTCATCCTGCTAGCCTGACTAGGTCGGAAGGTCTCTGAGTCCGACCAGCTCGATAGTTCCGACTGGTTACCTTTCTTGAGCTATTGTCTGTTGCTCATCCGAACGGGGGATGTGTTCTCGCTGACCGCTTCGTATCGTATCAGTCAAACTGCTCCATCTCAGACACCCTCTTCACCTTCATCTTCGGCCCATCGACGGATGGCTTCTCCAAAGACAACTCGTTTGCGCAACTGAGCCCAAAATCTGCCTCACATTGCTCGGCACACATGGGGTACATGTGTACAATGTGTGCTCATATATGGACCGTCCTGTTTTTTGAACAGAAACATGACTTCCACGGCGCGAT
This sequence comes from Claviceps africana, assembly GCA_018360145.1. Taxonomy (NCBI): domain Eukaryota; kingdom Fungi; phylum Ascomycota; class Sordariomycetes; order Hypocreales; family Clavicipitaceae; genus Claviceps; species Claviceps africana. Next base: position 24,002 of record SRPY01000384.1, on the reverse strand, counting down.
TGAGGCATGGCGTTCAGAATAATGCGAACTGCGGTGAACAGCCAGGTCATGTGAAATCATTTCATCACCCTCGACATTCTGAAAGACTGGACGACTACATCGACCAAGGTTGGACCCGCAAGACCATTCCCAGCCAAAAGTGACGATGCTGCTAATTAGTAGTGTCTCTGCCTACCTCCTACCTCCTACTCACCAACGCCCACAGGCTCAGCGACCCCCTTCGTTTAAGCAGGAGCTAGGAGCTCTAGACAGCCGGTTATGCTTGACACCTTTCGCGACAAGGGGACAGAAGGGAAATTTGTCACTAAGTCTGGGCCACCTCACAATAGCCACCCAACCATTGGAGCCCTGTCACTGCTGGGGTGGCCATAGCACCGCGGAGCCTGGCAAATGGATGCAAATGGATGCACCCCTGTTCATGCTAGCTGGGCGGCAAGACGTTGTGCATTGGGGGAGAGAGAGGATGAGAGAGGGCAAAAAAGAGGTGAAAAAAAAAAAAAAAAAAAAAAAAAAAAAGAGGCATCGTATTATTTTAGGACATGTTGCGGTTCCATACCAGACATGGCTTTGCGTGTTTGACGTTGTGGTTAACAACGATAAAGTCTGGGTTGCTTGGGCGAATGCCAAGTCGTTGACGGCTTCGCAACTTCCTGACCTCTTCCCTACCCTCTCCCACCATTCGAACTCGCGCACGCACACGCTCTCTCTTGCATCTACATGCATAGCTTACCGTCTCTTTGCTCCTCCTTTTTCCCCCTGCAAAGCAATCCTGGCTGGGCTGGGAAACATACATAGTTAGGGGCGGAGGGCGATTCGACGTCGTGTGGTTTGCTGGGTCCAGCCATTCACACTTTCACACATCCCATTGCGCTGTGGCTGATGCTGCCGGTCATCTTTTGAGCTGTGGTCGAGAGTCATTCCCCTTGACGCTCTTTCCACTCCTTCCACTCCTGCTCTAGTGCTGCCATCAATCGCAGCTTCCCGGGGTCGGCTGTCCGAAGAGAGGTCGGTGATTTGTATTTCTTCATCATAATCACCCAATCCACCCCTCTCCAGATGCTAAACCTGGACTTCCTTGACTTATTTACAAACACAGCCGCCCTTGGTACTGTTTGGCGTGATAATCGACCGTCTGCCTGACTTACACGAGAGCCTAACACCAGCTTCGCGAGACCTGCCAGCGATTTTTCGTCAGAACCATACCTGGTGCCCTATAGCACGATTGTCGCCCAAGTTTCTGTACTCTATAGCCACAGGATATGCAAGCGTCTGCCTTCGGAAACTGGATCGAACAGTCGCGAGAAACATTTCCAGTAAGCCATGATATTTGAGAAGGTACGATAGATTTTTAGTGCTAGCACGGGACGGCAACATTTGGCAAAACCCTTTGCCTTCCTCGTCTGCCGTCATCCACCCGAACTCGACCAGGTACGTGTCATCAGTGGCGATGCCAGGAGTCGATAGCGCATATTATCTCTTATTTTCCTCGTTCTGCTACTTACCCATCGAAGCTGTAAGACAACGACGCCCTGATTTGTACTGGATAATAGCGGGCGAAAGAACGGGCCGGTACTCGTGGCTCTGCCTGCGTCTGTTTTTTTCCTCGCACCGAAAGCATTAGGACTGTTGGGGTGGTATTTCCCAGCTGGTCCTGATATAATCCCTCTTCAATCTGGCGCTTTTAATTGCACATCTGCCTCGAAGGGCGCCGTCAGCTCGAGATTGCCCTGGCTACGCCATCGGCGATTCAAGCACCGGAACCACACCGAATTCTCCTCGAACGCCATCTACACCATCCACACCGTCTTGGAGAGAAAAGGCACTGCTCGAAAGCCAGTCTTTTCACGGCTTCTCGCAGATAACAGCGCCTGAGAAGGAACGAAGCCAATGCGCTAAAGGCCAAGACCCGAACCGATTAGGGGTACAGGTCTCGATGTCACAGCGAGAACCTGCACCTCGGCCTGCGTCTCGTCGATCATCGGCCTCTCCAGGTAGATCAGCAGCAGGAGAAGCTCGCCACGCAGGGCCACCGGTTGGCAGCAATGTCGTCTTCGCAGAGAAAGACCCACAAAGCAGACCAAGAGAAGGCGGCGGTCAACACATACCATCTAATAAGTCCATAGGCATGCTACACATTTTGAATCCACCTGATGCACGGTCGATTCACCCGCAAGAAGCAGCGGAATCCGCTCCGAGGCCCGTTCATCCTTACGCTTACCACTCCTCTGTTCCGAGTCCTTTACGACGTCCCACACTAAGCCATGTGGCTTCTGCATCGTATCCAGGAACGCCGACTACGGGTCCATCTTTGTTCGAGCCAGGACGACAGTCACCAAGCCAGAACTATTCATTCTCGAGCGTACAAGAAGGGAGGAAAGTTCTCAGTTCCGAGGGACCTCGCCCTGCTGGCGTTGGACATGGACATGGCAGTGGTCCATCACGCGACCTCGACTCGCGAGCTCAAGGCCTTGTTCTCCCAGCAACTCCTGCCAAACGTCCGTACGAGTACAATAAGGCAGAAGAGCTCATCCGACCACTCCCTAGTCTGCACCAAGCCCAAGGTATTGCTCTTGCCGCTGGTTCACAGGCGTCAACACCATCGCCCGGACCTCTTCCACTGCCGGGCAAGAGAGCCGTAGAAGCTTTATATGTTCAAGCGCATTCAGCGCCATCCCGAGAAAATCCTGGGAACCGTCTCAGTCTTCATGCCCAATTCTCTGCTGGGTCATCGTCATTACCTCTTCCGTCAGCAACGCGCCTTGCAGATAGTCCGTCTGCCGAGTTTATGAGAAGATCCATGAGGGGAGCTGCAGGAGGTTTAGAAGGACAACAGGCATACATGACTCTACCAGGTAGTGACACTCCGATCCCGGTCCAGGTCGACTACTCGCAAGCATCGCGGAAGGCGGATGAAAAACGTCAGCGGAATGCCAAAGCATCGACTAGGCACCGTCGTAAGAAGAAGACGATACAAGAGGAGAATATCAGACAATTGGAGGACCTCAAGGAAGAACGGCAGCAAATTTCGGAGGAGTTGGAACAGATGAGACACCAGCGTGATTTTTATCGCGATGAAAGAAATCGGCTCCGAGATATCGTGTCCCACACACCTGGTATCCACCAACACGCGACAGGACCGCCGAGTCCAAGTCCAGCACGAAGCACCCGGTCGAATACGGAACAAAGTCCTGTGTCACAACAGCTCGCAACAACACCGGCTCCAGGCTATGGCGGTGATTTCTCAGCGACAGATCGACCAAGCCAGCGCTCAACGCGACCAAAGGCCGAGGAACAGCCCGAGCATACCGGACCTACATTCAATTCCAGTCTGCCACCAGCAACAATGACTTCGACCCTGGGCCAGCCTTATCGTACAGTCCCGCAACGGCCTCCTTCAGCAGCATCTTCGGGGAGTGTGGAGAGACTGCCACCTCTAAGAGCCATGGAAGGACCGCCGCCGCCGCCGCCGCCAACCCAACAACACATAGGACCAGGACAAGGCCACGAAAAAGATCCTCGAACCGGGCAGTGGCGTCTAGTGCCGCCGCGACAAGTTGAGTCCGGCTGGGCAACTGCCCCTCGCAACGTGGGAGATAAGCAAAACCAACCCCATGGGTGGTGAGATGAATCAGACAAAACCCAATACTTGTATTTGTCTATTAAAGGAGAAGAAGAAGAAGAAGAAGCAAAGGCCACCCCCCCCACCCCCCGCCCCCCCCGCCTCGCCATGACGACTTAATGTGACGACGTCAAAAAAAAAAAAAAAAACAGGAGCGTGTTGCTTGAAGCACCAGAACTGGGCCCGTGTAGTGTGGGCTACAGTAGAAACTGCTTTCTGACCTACTTTAAGCGCCGCATAGGCAGCTTTCAGGCAATCGAAAAAAAGCGAGCTCTGTCTGTAATTTGAAATTTTTGGAATTCAATTTAATCATTGCTAGTTTTTGTTCTGTTTCTCCACCAGATAATTACTCGGGCTACCATGAAGAATGCCCTTCTCTTCGTCTTGCTTGCTTTTTTTTTGCCCTTTTCTCCCCCTTGATTTCCCACTACATTCATTCATTACAAATAGCCGCCCCTGAAGCCGCCTTTTTGAAGCCGTATGTACAAAATATACCCCAAGAAATTACGGAATAAGAGGCACAGAATTGACAAGAGAAGGTGGACGAAACTGCAGAGCTCATGGTGTTTTGGAGGTGTTTATTGTGTTTCGTTCGCTCCATCCTCCCTTCCCATTTCCTTTCCTTTCTTTTCTTTTTTTAATGCTCCTCACGCTTTTCGTCGCCCCCCTTTTTTCCCCGCGTGGATGGTTCAAATTCTCAACCTAACAACGTATTTTGGAAGAGAGCCATTCATCACATGTTGCACAATGATTTCACTTATCTCGCTTTATTGCTTTACACCCTTCCCCTCTGGATGGTACAAACACCCAAGACGCAATGGTATGCCAGCAGTCTAATTTGGATACTTTTTTATTGAAGAGGAGCCACAGGAGGACTACAGATGGATGAAGGATAGAACGCGGGAGGTTGTAATGATGTAAATGGCGGATAAAGATGGCCAGGAGCCATTCGGGACTAGATTGGCCACAAGTTGGTCCAACAGGCAACAGACGGCTTCTACTCGGCCGTCAAATTGACATGGACGGATTTAATGCTATGGTAGGCACGCAAGCCCTCCTCTCCCAACTCCCTGCCTATTCCGCTCTCCTTGACGCCGCCAAAAGGAACCCGCACATCGGAATCATTACTGCTGTTCACCCAAACCATGCCAGCCTCCAATTCCGCCGCCATACGATGAGCTCTGGCCAAGTTGCCCGTGAACACCGCGCTGGCAAGCCCGTAGCGCGAGGCATTCGCGACTTCGAGTGCCTCGTCCTCCGTCTCGAAGCGTGCGACGGCTGCACAGGGCCCAAAGATTTCTTCCTTGAAGATGGCGGCATCTGTGTCGACATTGACGAATATAGTTGGCGGAACGAAATAACCTCGTGAAGGAAGATCGGCAACGGAGCCGCAGGGCTGGAGGATGGTGGCACCTCCATCCTGCGCGGTCTGTATGTGGGATAAAACTCGATCGCGCTGGCTTTGGCTGATTTGGGGACCCTGATAGGTGGCTGGCAGGAAGGGGTCACCCAGGATGGAGACCTCGGCAGTGTATTGCGTGAAGTTCCGAACAAAGGCATCGTAAATTCCACGCTGCACCAGCAGCCGCGACGTAGCGGTGCAGATCTGGCCCTGGTTCGCCATGACGCCCTCGTGGGTCCAGCGCACGGCTTGGTCGAGATGCGCGTCGTCGAAGACGATGAGAGGCGACTTGCCGCCCGTTTCCAACGTCGCGGCTTTCATGGTCGAGGAGGCCAGGCACATGACTTCCTTGCCCACGGCCGTGCTGCCGGTGAAGGCTATCTTGTCGACATCGCCATGCAGGGCCAGCGCCGCGCCGGCAACACGGCCGCGGCCGTTGATGATGTTGACCACGCCAGGAGGGAAGCCCGCCGCCCGAATCAGCCGAGCGAGGTAGAGCATGGAAAGAGGTGTCTGCTCGGCGAGCTTTAGCACGACCGTGTTTCCGCAGCACAAGGCCGGTCCGAGCTTCCAGGCCGCCATGGCAAGAGGGTAATTCCAGGGGATGATTTGTCCGCATACACCGACGGGTTGCCTGAGCGTGTATGCCATCTTCCCGTGGCCCAGGTTGACAACGCTGCCGTGCATCTTGTCCGCATAGCCGGCATAGTAGCGCAGGACCTCGGAGAAATGAGGAACATCCCAGCCGACGGACGCGGAATATGGCTTGCCATTGTCTAGTGTTTCAATGGTGGCCAGCGTTTCTCGATGCTCGTCCACCAGATCGGCCAGCTTGTTCATAAGGATGCCGCGGGCGGTGCCGGAGAGCAGCTTCCACGATGAGTGTTTCAGGGCCGCGCGGGCTGATTTGACGGCTGCGTCGACATGCTGAGATGTGGCTGCAGCGACGGAGCAGATTTCATCTTCGGTGCTGCATGCACAGGAGCGTTACGACAAAGGGAGAGGACAAGAGAAGTCGAGGACTTGAGGACTTGAGGACATGAGGGCGCGAGGGGTCAAGGAGTGCGCACCAGTGCCAAACTTACTATGGGTTGATGGTGGCAATGGTGCTTGCTGCGGGAGTCTGCGTGAACTCGTTGCCAATGAAGATGCCGAGCGGTTGGGTCCAGGATCGGCCGTTAGGGGCCGTCAGATGGATCTCTGGGCTGGATGAGCCGGAGACGGGGGCGAGGACGGATTTGGAGATGCTGGAGGTGAGATGGAGACGCCGTGAGGAGAGTAGGGACGGCAGACGACAGGACGGGGACGGGGACGAGGCTCGCGCGTTGCGGAGGATTCTTGATGGGCTTGCCATGGAGGAGACTGGCGGCGTTGGATTCCATCATCGATGATGATGATGATGATGATGATGATGGCACGGGCATCAAATCATGTCTAGTCTGGTTCTCCGGCTGACGCGATGTTGCCCGGACCCTGCCACTGCCTGAGTACCTAGGTAGGTACCAGACAGGCCGCGCCACAGGCCGCGCCACAGGCCGCGCCACAACCGTACCCACTGCGCATCTTCCATGCATGTCCTCAACCTGCATTTGGCGACTCCATCATCTGTCCACAACCGCAATCCTACGCGCCAGTGCCGCCACAAGGAGACCAAGGACCATCACGTCGCCTGCCATGGCTCCTCCCTTTCCCTGCGCCCAGTTCGAAGTCGACTATCCCATCTATGCGGTTGATTTTGACCCGCAGGATGCAAACAAGTTGGTAATTGGAGGAGGTGGTGGCGCTGGAAGGTCGGGCGTCGGCAACAAGATTGTGAGTTTCTCGTATTTACAAACCCGGAAAGGGGGGGGGGGGGGGGGAAGAGAAGGAGAAAGAGAAAGACACTGACACTTTGGCCCCTGCCTTTATCAGACTATTCTAGACACATCCCGCCATGATGAGATCCGCATCGCAGGTCAGGCTGATCTCTCACGCGACGAGGATACCGTCATGTCGCTCGCCGTTGCCGCCTCCCACAAGGGCAAAACAACACACGTCTTTGCCGGCATCAATTCTTCTGCCTCGGATATAGCCAAGGGAAAGAACGAGCACTTGCGCATCTTCTCCGTCGAGCCCGCCAGGGCGAAGCCGCTTTCCGCGTCCCTCCCCGCCTCTGCTACCACGCCGACAAAGCTACCGAGGGCCTTCCCCGAAGTCAAAATCTCCGAGACGTCACGCACGGCGCTGTTCGCCAATCCGGACCAAAGCACGTATCAAAGGCTTCTGCGCGTCTGCGGGACCATGGGCGCGGCTGCGTCGGCACTGGGCAAAGAACCGGAAGTGGCTGTTTTCGAGGCCACGGCGCCGAACCCCAGGGTGCGCGGGGTGCTCGAGTTGGCCAAGGAGGCCGAGGCGCTGGATGTCATCCAGACGGGCGTCAACGACTTCCAGCTGGCGTTTTGCCATCGATACGAGCTGTACACGGTACAGATTGGCGCCGCGGCCAATAGCGAGCCGAAGCTGGTGTTTTCCATGCCCGACGATCACGGAGAACGGCCGCACTTTCGGTCGATCCGCTACCTGACGCCGGAATTTATCCTTGCCGTCTCCAATCTGCCCAAGAAGAACACGGGCGCGCTCATACAGGGACTTCGGCTGCCGTCGGGAGATCGCCACGAAAAGGCCAGACTGGCTGTGAATGCGCGGATACCGGGCCGATTCTCGGCCACTTCCCTGGCGGTCGCCAACCTGTCGCCGCCCGCCTCGCCGGCCGACGCGGTGGGCGACACGCAGTTTGTCGTGGCCGTGGCGGGCAACAACTCGTCGATATTCCTCTACACGCTGGAGCACCAGGTTTCGTCGACGCTCAGCCTCCTGACGAAACTGTACGCCTTCTACACGCTGCAAAGGGTGCACGGCCAGGAGCAGATTTCCGGGCTCGCGCTCTCGACATTCGTCACGCCCAAGACGCACATCCGAGCGCAGTTCATCAAGCTCGCGAGCACGTCTCTCCAGAAGAGCATCGTCGTCCACAACATCCCGCTCCGGAAGCTGGCCGACGCGCCGCGCGCCCGCAACAAAAGGGGCCCTCTGGGGCCGCCGCGACCGATCCGCTACGTCGTGGCGATGCGGTCTCGCGGCCCATCGGCCCAACCGCTGCTCATCAGCCTCGCCGTCATTGTCCTCCTCCTCGCCATGGTCGGCCAGGCCATCAGGGAGATGTACGGCGTCGGCGAGCCCGTCCTCTTTGCGCAACGCTTCCTGCCTTCATGGCACGGCTCCATGCGGCACTCGGACTCGCAGCTGGTGCGGCTCTTTGAAGAAAAGCTGGCGAGCCTCGCGGGGGACAAGCTGGTCGGCGCGGGCGAGAAACTGGTGCTGCTGGGACCGGCGACGTCGTCTGCGGACACGGACACGGACACGGACACGGATGGGGATGCGGCACCGGGGGAGTCGGTGCAGGTGGACGTGCACGATGCTCAATCGCACGGCCCGGGGCGACAATGGGATCAGCTCGGCGTAGACGAGCAGCTCGCGTGGAAGGAGAGGCTGCGCGAAGCGGGTGCCTGGACGCAGAGCATGGGGGAGAGCGTCTTCAAGGGGGTCCTGTTTGGCGAGCTGGCGGGCATGGTTGGGCGTGCCGTGGCCGGCTGATGCGCAAGTTTAAGTGGTGTTTTTTTTCCCCTTTCTTTTTTTTCTCTCTGTTGGTTTTCTCTCGGCAGACCATCACGATGCATGGCGAAACGCGCCACGGCAAGGGCTCACACTGGCGAGTGCAAGGCTCGAGCGGACGAGCTACGATTCAGGGCCAAGGCATGTACGATACCAATGTAAATCATATTCCGGACGTCGGGGGATCCCACCGAGTCCGAGTCATTCGCGGCGTGCGTGTCGTGACGGTTGCTGTTTCTCGTGCCCGCGGACCATGACTGGTCTTTGGGGGGGATGCTACTTGTTTGGTTGGTAGTAGTCTGAAGAGGTCTGCGGTGTGATTTTTGGTTTGGTTTGCGTTCTTTTCTTTATTCTTTTTCTTTATTTCTTTTCTTTATTCGTTTCTTTATTCGTTTCTTTATTCGTTTCTTTATTTGTTTCTTTATTCGTTTCTTTATTCGTTTCTTTATTCGTTTCTTTATTCGTTTCTTTATTCGTTTCTTTATTCGTTTCTTTATTTATTTCTTTATTCGTTTCTTTCTTTATTTCTTTCTTTATTTCTTTCTTTTTCTTTTTTCTTTTTCTTTTTTTTTCTATTTATATATTCTCTATTTTTTTCTCCATCTTCTCTATTCTTCTTTTCCTTTGCCCTCTTTCTTCTCTCTTTTATCCTCCTCTCTTCTTTCTCCTCGTCCCACCAACATGCCCCCCCCCCCCCCCCCCCCCCCCAAAACGCACAACCCCGGTCACCGCCCGTCCACACCGCGCTGGGCGAGGCGCTGCAAGCCTGGCCTTGCAAGGCCCCTTCGGCCCCCCGCATCTTCTCCCTCTCACTGCCCGCCATTGTGCGTCGTTCCCGCTGAGCTTGCTTCACGGGACGGACGGGCCATTCGCTGTCATGTTGTCCCGAAAGTGCCCATGGCAGATGGAATGCTTTGTTTTTTTGATGATTCATCTTCTTTGTCTTTTCGGGTCATGCATTCATGTACTACGGAGCAGTGGTTCACGGCCGTGGGTTCCACCTTGAGAACAAAGCAGACAAGGGGGAAGAAAAAAAAGAAAAATGCAGAAAAAAAGAAAAGAAAAAAGAAAAAAGAAAAAGAAAATCAGCACTCTTTCCAAGGCACAGCCAGGGCGGACCCGAAGACCCAAGACAAAAAGTTGGGGGTGCCGCGGACCATGCATGCGCGCGTATCCCTTCCCAGCTTGGCGCGGGAGGTCTGGCTGGAGTCGTCCCGGGATCTATTGTCCTGGGGTGCGTCGCTGGGGGTTGAGCATCATGGTTTGGCGGGTATAAAAAGACAAACAAAAAAAAAGAAGAAGGAGAAGAAGAAGACGAAGAAGAAGCCATTTGTGGATCGGCGCCCCGAGCGGCATCAGAAAGAGACGTAGTAGCGTCCAGTATGGTGAGGAGCAGCTAAGTCTGGCCTTGGCTTCGGAGTACAAGGAGACGTGGACTTGACTTGGTACGGCGCGTAAAAGGAAAGAGCGGAAAGGAGAAATAGACAAGGGGGAAAAAAAGGAAAAAAAAAAAAAGGCACCTGCGGCTCTTGGGCTGCTTGTTCATGCATCGTGACCCGTCTGACTGCTGCGTGATGCCGATGGCGCACCAAGGGTACCAAGCCGGTCAGGCTGGAACTGGGCAAGAGAGGGGGGAAACGCTCCCCTTGGTGTTGACACCGAGTACGTAGAGTATGATAGAGTATGCATGTACATATATATGTACGCCCTGGATGATTTTCTACACCTACTTTTCCGCAAGTAGCTTTATTGTAAATACATGGCCTAGACCGCTCAACCCTACCTACCTACCTACTTAGTAGGTATATACCGTTGTACAATCAAACAGGGCTTCTGTTGTACTTGGTACACAACAACAGCCGGCTTGTTGTTGAGCGAAAAAAGACCCAGCGAGGACTGCCGAGGGAGTAGATTGGCCTGCGTGGTCCCGTCGTTGGCCATCCCGCAATCTCTGATCCTGTCCGGTCATCAGGGAACAGGCATGGGATAGGAGCTTGTCATCGAAGACCCCCACCCTGGCAGCCGGTTGGCGGCGCGCGGGTAGCACATGAGACGCGGGTACGCACCAAGTACCGCCGCGTGCCCTGCCTGATCCGCGGCAGGTGGACGTATCTGACGAGTCTATCGTCGGGGTCAGGTACTTCCAGGTCGGTACGTCCAGGCTGGCACTCGGATATTAGTAAAGTAGAATTGAGTTTGGCTGAAATGGCGTTTGCTCCCCCCCCCATCCCCCCTCCCCCCTCCCCCTAGTAAAACCTTGCTTGCTCTCCCCCCTTCGCTTTTCCCCCTCCCCTTGTCCCAACGGGACGCCACCTCCCCCCCCCCCGACACCTCTCTTCCTCGAGGATCCATCCATTCGGGCAAGCCCGTCTCGAATCTGCGCCTTGGCCCAAAAAAAACACAAAAACAACATTTTGGCCACGGCTGGCGAAGAATTTGTCTCGCATCACACACACCGGCCAAGGCTTGGCTGCAGCTTCCAGATCGGTAACAAGACCTACGTTGTTGTGTGATTGCCTCATCACCCACGTGTGCCCAAGCAAAGTTCCGTGACTTGCTGTTCAGGTCAGACTCTGTTCGACGACGTGCACGGCAAAGCTGCTGGCCATCGTGTTGTTCTTCTCCAGTGCTGGCCGGGGCTTTTGCGGTTGCAGTATTGCAGTGTTGCTGGTTGTGAAGTTTTGCAGTTTTGCATGCTTCTGGAAGTTGCTGACCGGCTTGCAGCTAGCAGAGACGCCAAAACAAAAGGGGCCTGGTGCAGACCTCGAGCCCCTCTCTGCTCCGTCAGCCTTTTCGAACCATGTCAAGTGCATATAAAGTACTTAAGTACATGCTACTTACTTGTGTACTACCTTCCCCGCACTACTTGATGTACATGTACATTATACGTGCATACGAATTTACTCACTCTACTTCTTACAGTAGAATGACAACAAAATTGTTCCGACACCAACTCAGAATCCTTGGGCACCGTAGCCGTGGCGGATCGTGGCGCCCGTTGCACCGCATCTCTGGGTTGTCCTGTCCATCACGTCCGCTGGTGCCAACACGCAACGACTGGAGTTGTCAACGGAGAAATACCACATGCAAATCATGGCAACTGGTTCCAGCCGCCATTCAAAGCACATGGCGCATCGCCCACTCCCTCGCTCCATCGGCGCCACTGGGTCAACGATGAGGCATGCGAGGCCGCGAAAATGCCCAGAGAGAGCAGCAGGCCTATGGTTGATCATGTCCCCCTTTTTCTGCCCTTTTCCGGCCATCGACAACAAATCGACGGCATCCGAGCCAATGGGTTGTGCCATGCCCCATCCAGCCCATCCAGCCCATCCAGCCCATCCAGCCCACCCAGCCCATCCATGTGCGTGTGTCTTGCGCTAGACAGGCCAGACATGGCAGTCCTAGATCGGCGCCGGCAAGGCAGCCAAGGATCAGGCAGACCAGAGCCAAAGCCCGGAGCCCAGAGAAATGTAAATTTGCACCCTTTCCCCCCTTCGGCGCAGAGATGGCACTGTGCTTCGATAGAGGGTCAAGCCTGGCGGGGAGGTGTGGCAGTGTGTGGCAGTGTGTGGCAGTGTGTGGCAGGTGTGGCCAGCCCGTGGATGCCACTGTGGGGCGGTGGCTTGAGGGGCCTGCCAAGCCAGGTACACCGTGTCCGCGAGCGTCCGTGTCCTTCCCTTCCCCTCTGTCTGGTGACCTCGTCGTCGTCGTCGTCATGGAGTGTCTGCTAGTTTGACACCGTTTGCTTCAGTGTTGAGCCTGTCGACCTGCGGACGGTTGACGACGAATGACAACAGAATTCTTCAGCAAGGCCTCATGCTGCCACTCGACGACTCCCGTCCCTACCAACATCTCGATAGACCACCGCCACGGGCCCGTCTGTCCATCCTCCACCTGAGATTCCCGGCCAGCATCTCGGCCTGGCCGACCGCGTCGACACAGGACAAGACGCACGACGTGCCTCGCCTGCGTGCCAAGGGGACCAGCAGAGCGTCGTAGTCGACCGGGGGCCGGCACGTCCCAGCCAGCAATCGACTGTTTTACTTCGGCCCCATGTTTCGAGAGCCATTGCCAACTGGTCACTGCATACAATACACATGTACGTACCTACTTACATAAGTACCTACCTACCTACAGTACCTAAGTAAGTACACAGGTATATATGTATTCGTGGACACACAACGTGTATGCACTTGTTGACAGTCGCTAGAGGTAGCAAGGTCGGGCTGCGTGCGGGCGGCCGGCGGCGTGCATTGGGCAATGGCGTGGTCTACTTTGTTCTTGATCGACCCTGATCGACATGGCGAGGCCTTAATCTTCCGAACACAAACTGGCACTCGATGGCTTGTCGCAAACCTGCGGATTGCTCCCGCCGTGCATGTTGTATGTATGTACCTACCTACCTACCTATCAACTTACCTTCCTAGGTACCTTGGTAAGTAGGTACTTACGCAAGGAGGTACGTGTCACTTGGCCGAAGCAATCCAACGCTGCACTCGAGTGAATGCAAATTGCCCCCGCGCTGCACCCTGGCCGGCTCTTGGATCCCAACGTCCAATATCGCCCATCCAAGGACCCCTTGGTGCATCCCACCTGCCGTCCGACGACAAACACAAGCCCGCTGCCGGCCGAGGACCGATCTTTTTCCAGTTGTCCCAGCCCAGTAGTCATATCGTCCCCATATCCCGGAAACAGAGGTACGCGCGATCCAGACACCTCCCTTCGCTGACGCCATCTCCCCCTCCGCCGTCAACGGTCTGCCTGTCTCTCTGTCTGGTAAGTGGTGCCTGGTGCCTGGTGCCTGGTGCCTGGTGCCCGCTGTCTGCTGTCTACTATTTGCCATCTGCTGTCTGCTATTTAGTATCTACTATTTACTATCTGCTGTCTGCTATTTACTATCTGCTGTCTGCTGTTTGCTGTCTGCTGTCATGTTCGACCGTCGAGTCAACAGCCACCAGCCGCCACCTCTCCTATCTGCCACGACTCCGCCGCCGGCATGTGTCTTGTCCCGAACATGCAGCATGCAACATGTACCTAATACACGTAAGTAGGCATGTACATATATATGTACATGATGCGTATTGTGGACACCTGCGCGAGATGTCGAGGGTCACGACAACCGGACTTGTCGAGTCAAATCATTTACACTGACTACTCTGGGAATGAGCACATTTGCAGCTTGAAATTATAAATGCCATGCATATTTCTCTCCAGGACGCTATAGGCACAAAATGAAGAATACACTAGGAATTGAAGATGGCCCGCCCATCGACCATTATGGCATTTCAGTCCTCAGAACGATGCCGCGCGGGATTGCAGTGGATACGAACCTTTGAAGGGTCTGCGGGGCCGAAGGAAAAAGGATTCACAGCGTGATGATCAGATGGCCTGCACCTGAAGTCTGTACCACCAGACCTGTTGACCGAAATTCTGACCTCTGAGAATGCGGAGGGGACTCGACAGACCGTCATCACCTTGTCGTCCTGCCTGAGTGCCAATATGTACGTCGCTGGCTCCAGCTTGGGCCGCCGAACCAGGCCGACGAGCCCGCAAAGTCGTGTGCAAACGGTGGAAACAACGGGCGTACCAAGGCCGATGTCCATCATAATCCATGACTGCGTTCCGGGACCGAAGGATTCTTCTTGGGAGCCAGCGGATAGGTCCATCGCGCCGACGACTCCACGTTGTGACGCGCTGTGCCATTCGGATGAGGTGCCTCGCATCACACCGTCCCCCCCCCCCACCCTTCCGGTTGAGAATCACCGAGGACGCAGATTGCCCGGTGCCGTGCAACGGAGAGATAGAAAGCGGGAGGAGGAGGAGAAAGAGGAAGAAGAAGAGAAAGGAGAGAAAGAAGAAGAAAGAAAGAAAACATAAGAGGGAGAAAAAAACCCGAAAAAGAAACACACAAAACAAAACAAAGAATCTGCCTAGTTCCCGTCTGCTCCTTCTCCTTGCTCCTGCTCCTGCTCCTGCTCCTGCTCCTGCTCCCGCTCCCGCTCCTACTCCAGCTCCCGCTCCTGCTTCTTTCTGTCGCTGGTGCTGGTGCTGGTGCTGGTGCAGGTGCAGGTGCTGGTGCGCGCTTTCTTGTTCCAATATGCTCCGCCCTGGTTCTCAGCAGGCGTTTCAGCCAACTGCCTTCTTGTCGACGAGAGAAAGAAGCCTCGTGCTGGCACTATGAAAGGGCCCGTACCTTGTCATAGTGCGTGCCTTCCTAGGCCTGGTACATGCACGCAGTTCAGTGCCAGTGAGGGGTGTCTACTACGAGCACCCCCTCCCGTCGACGAACGAGACGACTAGGCCGGTTGGAGCACCACCAGACAGCCCCGTGGGAACTCGATGCCCATGACCACTCAACTCATCAATGATGGTTCCATGTTGGCATCTGATGCGCGGAGAGCACCTGACTTCTCAAGGTCCCGGGACTCACAACCCCCATTTGCAGGAGTCGCCGTCTGCAGCGGCCCCTGGGCTCTGCGAAGCACGAGACCGGACGGAACTTGGAAGCTTGAGCTTCCAGGTTTCTGTTTTCCATGTTATGAATTTATGATGGAGCCGCCAGCCGGCGGGCACGTCCCCGGACCATAGGGGCGTGTGCGTAGTAGACCACTGCCCTGTCTACTACCCTCCTGTCGGTGCCCTCTGGGTCTCATGGTCCTGGTCCTGGGGTCCATTATCCATGGCTTGGCCGACCCGTCCGCCCTCCCACTCTTTCTCTCTCTCTGCCTGCGCCGCGCTGTTCCATGTTCTGCTCTGGCTGGCCCGTCAGGCTGCCGCCGCCGCCGCCGCTGCTGTTGCTGCCGCTGCCGCCGCCGCTGTCGCTGCTTACCTCGCCTCGCCTCGCCTCGCCTCGCCTCACCCCATGTTCTCTCTGCTGGCCGCCGCACCAGCCTTCTCATCCTGCCCGCATTCTCCAATCCTCCTCTCAACTGTTCTGCTGTTCTTGCTGTTCATCTGCTCGTCTGCATTGCTGAGCTTTTTCAAGCGACGGCAGGGTCTTTCTCCTGCCGCTGCCACTTTGCTTGGCTATCTTGCCTGTTCTGTCCCTTCTTAGCTTTCGACTACCTTATTTCTCCCCCCTCGCGATCTGTCGGCCTCCTTCATGCCTCTCGACCAGGACCCTCTTCGCCGTTATATCCCAAAACACCATCGTCCATTCGCCTACCGAGTCTCACGTCGGCCTTCATCCGCTTCCTACGACTTCATACTTTCCAACCGGGATAGAGGACACGCGATTCGCTCACGTCTCCTGCAAGGTGCCCTTCGTCTCTTGGCCTCTGGGCCTGATTCTTGCTGTTGATCCACGGCAAATCTCTTGACCGACCGAGCGTCTTTGTTTGTCGACAACGGGAGACACATGTCTGTGCCTCGTCCAGCACTCGCAAAGCCGTAGCACGCCCACTTTCTGGCATGCTGAAGCACTTTGGCTGCTTTTATACGATCTGCCGCGGGCTCTATCCGCATTATCGCGACTTGTCACCCGTGCGAAAAAGAACTACGCACCCAACGTACAACCCCTTCGCCTGGTGGCTTTGCAAGACCATCTTCAGCCACCAAACTCTACTTGCTTGCCTTGGACCTCACACGTCACGAAATTTTCTCGAGATCCGTCCGGCACACAAAGCTTCTTTCCTGTAATCTACGATACCCCTACACGACTCGAATTTGTTGCATCTTCATGTTATCATTTTTTGCGACGATTTAGAACGCTCAAATTGCCCCCTCCTTGCTCGCACAAGCAGCCATCGGTGACCCCCGCCACGTCTGCTCGCGACAATAACGGACTACGGGTTGCAAATCTTTCGTTGTTGATCGCCTACGCACCCCGTCTCTCCGCCTCGCTGTCTTCTCGTGCTTTGTCGGTTCGAAAACGCTCAGCCTCTGACTCGTCTCCTCTCTCCTCCTGAATCACCAAATTTCCCAGCATTGTACCGAATCTCGCCGAATTATCGATTCAGAACGTGCCAGAAATCATTCTCCAACCGGCCATGGCTGCAAATATGCAGCAAATGGCTGGGCCTGGCCAGATGGTGTCCCAGCAGCTGCGACGAAACCAGGCACCACTTCATATACAGCAGATAGTATACGAGAATCTTGTTGCCAATTCGCAGAACCCTCCCAACAGCTTGACATGGCAAGCAAGCGTTAATTACAACGATCGCATGGGTAAAATTATGGATCTGTATGTGCTAAAAGAATCTTTCCTACCCTACCCCTTCGTCGTCGTCGTCGTCGTCGTCGCGCCATGGACATCCCCGTACTTGCGTGTTTCCACAGACAAGTTGCTAACGTGTCTGCAGCATTTCGAATGTTGTACTGGCAATGAACAGCGTTGATCACCTGCGGGCCGCGGATTTCGGTTGTATCTTTGAACGAGAGGCATTTCAAAAGTCACCGAGCAAGGTAATTCATTGGTGCTGGCCGGATCAAAAATACGTGCAAAATGTATCCTCCCGATGCTAACCAACTGCAGGAGGCTTATGACCAAGCTATGGCAAATAAGATCCTGGAATTCTTCAAAAAGCGACAGGAAAACGAGCCCAACATCCAAAACACCCTCAATGCCAACACACAAGCACAGGCAGCACATGCAGCGCAAGCTCAAGCTATGATGAATATGCAAGCACAGATGGGCCGCGGCATGGGACCGTCCCAGCAAGGCTTTCCACATCTCCAGAACCAAATGCAAGGGGCACAGCTGGCCCAACAAGCTCACCAACAGCCTCAATTACATCAGCAGCAGATGAGCATGGGCATGGGCATGAACATGGTAAATCAAGCTGGCCGCGGAATCGGTGCCGGAATCGGAGCCATGCCACCCAACCAGCAGGCTATGGGAATGCAAAACCGCCAATCTCAGCAAATTCCCAGCGAGATCTCGCGCCTTGCCCCTTCTGATCGCGCCAAGGTCATGGACCTCGCTTAGAGGTTCATGGCGCAATCATCAGAGCAACAAAAGGCTGCCACAAGACTGAGTATTCAGCAACGATTGACACCGCAACAACTTGCGGAATTCCAGGCACAGGGGAAAGATCCCTTGGCTTGGTTCTTCCAAGGGCAAGCTTTCCAGATACTCAAGGCGAACATGAGCCGTATTCAGCAGCAGCAGCAGCAGCAGCAAGCTGGTATGCAGAATCCAGGTGGAGGACAAGTTGCCGCTGCTATTATGCAGCAACAACAAAGCCAACAGTCATTCCAGCAGCGCCAAAACATGATGTCTGCCAATCCGCCGACGGATTTCTCACAGTTCACCCCCAATATGGACAGCATAAAAGATCAACAAATGAACGGACTCATCGCTCAGCAAGCCGGCCAGATGGTTGTACCTGCAAGCTCTGGTGGTACCCAGCACACCAACCCACAGCCGGGAAATCAGATTATAGCTGGTGCTCAGGGGCAGAACCAGACATCACGCCAGGGACAGCAGCAGTCACAGCAACAACAGCCAGGAACTGCGAACATGCATCAAGCAGGTATCAATCAAGCCGGCCAGAAGAACTCTAGCCAGCAGCAGATGAAGATGAAGCAGCAGCAGCAGCAGCAAAACCAGCCTAATGGCATGCCCCCGACGCAAAGTCCGGGAATGAACACTTTGAATACTCCCGTATCACGGCCGTCAGGTGGCATGAATCCAATGGCTGGACCTGGAGTGGGTCAAGGCCCAGTGACTTTTGGCGACCAGCGGTTCAATCAGGGTACACAACGATCGAACAACCAGGCCTTTAACAATATGCTTGCCAACATGTCACCAGAACAGCGGTCGTCCATCCAAGGACTTTCGTCCGACAAGCTTAACGAAGTTTTTCGAAAGTGGCAGAGCCAAAGACAGGAACAAGCATTGAATGGAGGTCAGATGAACCAACCACAGAACCGTCTTCCGAATCAGTTTGGCGGACAGGTGAATTTGAACCTGGGCGCGATAGGACCACAAGGCATGCAGCAGCCGCCGCCGCACAACGGGACCATGCCAGTCAATCAGCAGCAACAGATGCAAATACCGCGCATGCCGATTCAGAACAACCCGGCTCAAGCCGTGATGGATTCCATGGACTTGCCGCCGCAAGTACAAAGTATTATTGGACAACTTCCAGTGGAAGTCAAGACGTGGCGGGAACTCAGGATCTGGCTCAGCCAAAATGGTGCATTACCTACCACTGCACGTGCCCAGCTCAACCATCTCCAGCAGCGACAGTTTCAAGCCATACTTCATAAGCGTGCTTTGCAGCAGAATGCCGCGCACAACCTGAACGCTAATCCAGGGGCCATGCTCAACCCCGGACTGCAAATGTCCAACCAGCAGCAGCAGCAGCAGCAGCAGCAGCAGCAGCAGAAGCAGCAGCAGCAGCAGCAGCAGCAGCAGCAGATGGCAATGCAGAGGCAGGGCAGCAACATGCCAACACACGTCCTCCAGGTATCACCGCAAGATCTCATCAATGTCCGATCGCAAAGGCCGGATTGGGCGTCTATGCCTGAACAACAATTGCGTTTTCACGTGACACAAATGAAGAAAAACACATGGCTAGCTCAACAGCAAGCTATGCGAGCACAGTCAATGCAGGGTCATCCTCCGAGCCAGCCGCAAACCCCAGGACAGCAACAAATGGGGGTTCAAACTCCAATCCAGATGCAGCAAACTCCTCATCAGCCAAATCGGACGCCCACGTCGCAGACTCAGGCGAGCCCAACCAACATGGCGCAATCTGCTTCGATGCAATCTTCTGTGCAGAGGCCACAACAAGGTCAGGCTCCTAATAATAATATGAATAATAACCAATCTCGAGTCAACAATCAGCCTCAGCCCGCCAAGAGCCTCAAACGACCCAACACCGACGATGCTGCAGACACACCAACAACGTCCAACGCTGCTGCGACTGCTCCTCGGCCTGCCTCACAGGTCACCTCGCAGCTTCCTAAAGGCGTGCCCACTTTGTCGCCATCACAGCTTAGCAGCCTAAACCCTGAACAAAGGGCCAAATATGAGCAGCTGCTGAAACTGCAAGGGGCGGGCCAGGCTCAGGGCGTTGCCAATTTTATGCAGCAACCGAGCGCTGATTCTCTCAATCGTCTACGGGCCATTAGCCTAGAAGAGCAGCGACAATTCAACCAGGAAGCCATGCTCGAAATTCCCATGAACCCGCAAGAGCGGAAGGAAACCAGCGGCAAGCTGCAACGCATCGCTTTGGACATGAACAAGGTTAGCCGTGGTCTGACCAAGTGGTACGCGATCACCGGGGATGACGCACGGGCGAAAATGTTTTTTAGAACTGTAAGTGGAAGCAACGGCAACGTTTGCAAGTCATTTTGCTTCTCTTTCTCTCCCTTTCCCTCTTTTGCTCCTCGAATCGCGCAAGTCATCGAGCCGGGGAGTTTTCGTCCTTCTTTCCCCTCTCTTTTCTCTCACTCTCTCTCTCTCTCTCTTTTTTGTTCTTTTTTTTGTTCTCCGAGCTATTACTGACTTCATTCGTAGCGCCTGCGGATAATCAAGCAGTTTACAGACGGAGAATCAATGTCAAAACTGAGCGACAAATTCAGCATCAACTCGGCAGAAATTGATCAGGTTCGAGCTATGCTGGAGAGCATGGCTAAGGATCTAGCGGCCAGCATGCAACAGTATAACAGGAGCATGATGAAGTCGGGTCAGCAATCCGGTCAGGGAATAAAGCAGCCCGACAACCAGAACCAGACTCAAACTGTTCAGCCTGTGTCGTCGCAGCCGCAGCCGTCGCAGCCGCAGCCGCAGCCGCTGCCGCAACCGCAACCGCAACCGCAACCGCAACCGCAACCGCAACCGCAACCGCAACCGCAACCGCAACCGCAACCACAGAACTCGTTGCATGGCCAACCGGCACCACTCAACGCCGCCAACCTGGAGAAAAATGCCCAGGCGTTGAAGAACCAGCAAAAATCGGGCAGCAGAGCGCCTCCAGCCCCGACTGCCACGCAACCGCCATTTGCCTTTGGAGCGTCATCGCCTCATGGGAACCCCAGCTACATGGGCAAGCCAAAGGACATCAACCTCCAGCTGCCTCCGGCCCGGAAGAAGGCCAAAATAGCCGGGCAGCCACCGGCACAAACACCGCAAAGTGCCGCCAGTCCGTCGCCAAAGATTGTGAAGAATGCTTCGCCAGAAGTGCGTCGTCAGGAGACGACCAAGCCCATCTTCCTGTGCAAAGAGCCAGACTGTGACATGGCCGTCTTTGGATTTGCCAGTGAAGAAGCCCTCCAAGTTCATGTCGAGGAAGATCACACGAAGCCAAGACAGGATCCGGTCAAGTTCGTCAAAGAAAATCTGGCCTTGGCACTTGGTCTGGAGCCCGACGGCACGCCCAAAAAGGCGGCGACCAACGCGGCCGAGGGTGCGACAGTCATGAGTGCGTCGGCGTCCAAGCAGGGCCAGACGCCCAGGCATATCACAGCGACACCAGCGTCGCATGATACCGCCATGAAGAGGACGGGTAGCGCTTTGAGCAAGGGCGCGGATGCCAAGCCCAGCAAGCAAACGGATGCCGCGGCAGCGGCCGCGGCCGCGGCCGCTGACGCGAAGCCAGCGAAAACCGACCCGTGGGCCGGATGCACTATTGATCCGCAAGCGCTGCTCACCAACCTCGGGTTTGAAAAAGGTCTGCCCAACTCTGTGAGCGACGCCATGCTGTACCGATCTTTGACACCCAACCATACGCCCGAGTCCAGCAAGGATAGCGGAAGCAGCGAGCCCAACAGCGATATCTCGGAGGGAGCTGCTCTGGAGATTGACATGAACTGGCAGTCATTGGATCCCGACCTGCTTTTGAACCTGGACAATGCATCCCTGGAAGGGGACTGGGGTGGTTTTGACCCCGACGTACTCTTGAACCCTAATCCCGGGCCACCGGATTGGGATGACGCTGAGGATGACTTTTCCAAGGCATATGAGTTGAATGCCGGCCAATATTCTTTTGGCTATTAGCTGCGAGTCTTGAAACCCGGATAAGAGTTGGCGATAGAAAAAAAAAGGGGGGGGGGGAGGTGATTGTTTGATGTTGCTTCATCTTTCGAGGAAACCGGAAAAGAAAAAAAAAGGCGGGGGTTACGGCGGGCCGTTGTCGGTGCAATTGGTCATGACAGGCGATGATGAATGATTTTGGTGTGGACTGTCGGTGTTTCTGTTAGGCTGAGGGGGGAGGAAGGGCTTTGGAAGTGCAGGATATTTATACCCAAATGATGGACGAGTTTTTGAGGCAAGGGAGGACATTATTGTAGGAACAGGACATGGCGGTGTTTGTTTGTTTGTTTTTTATTTATTTATTTTTCCTCCTTTTTTTCACTTTTTTCCCTTTGATACCTGTACATACTCGTGTTATTGTATCGCCATCTTTGTGTTGAAGAAAGACCAAGGAGGCAATGAAGACTTGCACTCTGCATTGGCGCTGAACAATTCTGATGTCGGTTGGATGGGAGATTTGCAGGGAGGGGTTTTCCTTGCCGATGGGTTGTGTTACGACGGTGATTTGGTCAGAAATGATTTTGTGATTGCTCTAGCGAGGGGATCGGGGTTGTGCCGGTGCTGGTTGGCCATCTCGGATACCGAGACGGCGCGAATTCGGTGGTTGGGGTAGGACGGCAGGCATTTGCCGACTCCCCGCACGGAGCGGAAGGTCATTTCCAGCGACCCCGCATGCCGCCGGTGCTTACTGCAGTACTTTGGCGACGTGTCACACGCAAAGTTTGTGTTGGCAAAATGTGTGTATTCCGGAGATGGGCAACCCGCACGGGCCCGGGTCCGGGTCGTGGCTGGTTGGCGTGGCCGAGGCTTGTGCTGTGCGAGCATTCGCGGTGACGAATCGTTTTTTGTCTGGGTTGCTGTAGCCTATAGGTTATGTTATGCGTGAAGGTGGCACATACGACCATACCTACCAGAAAATTCGTGATCCCGTCCGCTCTCCCATAGACAAGCTGGTAAGGGGCAGATTAGTAGTTGGGTCGGTGACGACCAGCGAACACCGGCTGTTGTATGTCTTTTTTTTTCTTTCTTTTTTTTTTTTGGTTTCTTTGCATGCCCCCGCCTTTTTGTGGTGGCTCGCGGTTTTTTTCCCAAGGTGGGTTGGTTCTGTTTGGGGCTTTTTGGACCGGTGTGCCTGTGTGTTGCCTTGGGGCGGGCATCTTGCCTGATGGTGTTTTATGCGGATGGCGTCGTGGGATGGGCATGCATTACGGTTCTTTGCGGGTGTTTTTATGTTGCTTTTTGGCTGTGATATTCATCCGTTGTCTATTCCGCTGTTCATCTGTGGTTTTATCTGCTGTTTTTATCTGCCGTTTTCTGCTCATCTATCTGCTCGTCTGTTGACTGTCATCTGTAATTGTCATCTCTCATCCGCATCTCTCATCCGCATCTGCACATGCCACGCCCTCATCCAGCACACAAATCACACGCTCGTACAGTGCATCCACGTCCGTCTCCCCCTCGCCCCCCTCCCGGTCGGGAAACAGGATGCCCCTCAGCCGCGCGGCCACGGGCCTCAGACAGGCAAACTCGGGCGCAAACTCGGTCAGGACGCCGCTCTCAAAGCCGGCCTCGGCGGCCAGTTCGGGCAGGGGGTCGTCGCTGCCCCATTGGCAGAGGCGGCTTCCTGGCGGGGGACCGGTGGCGCCGCGGCAGATGGCGTTCCAGACCAGGACGTAGAAGAAGGACTCGAGGTCGTGGTGCGGTCCGTGGCGGTGGCGGGCGAGGACGCCGATGGCCATGAAGGGTCTGGTGCCGACGATGACAATGTTGCCGGGTGACACGTCGCGGTGCAGGATGTGGGCGTCGCGCCAGAGCGAGCGGTGGCAGCGGACGGCGTCGCGCAGCACGGAGAGCAGTTCGTGCGGGGAGCGGAACGTGTGCAGCGGACGGCCGAGGGGCGAGGTGACGGTGCAGCTGAGGAAGCGGTTCTGGAAATAGGAGTCCGTGACGGTGGTGTAGCGCGCGAGGCCGTCCTCCGGTTCGGCACCCGCCGACCCGGCCCCGGCCCCCGCCTCCGCCTCCGCATCGGCATCGGCGTCCGGTGCGGTCCCCAGCGGAAGCCGCAGCGCAGGCTGGCCGTGCTCTCGAGCTCGTGGTACGAATCGAGCGAGAGCCGGGGCACGCCGTCCGACACGTCCGAGACGCACTTGTCGGCGGCCAGCCTGAGCAGCTTGTCCTCGGGCGGCTCCCGCGCCCAGCGCCACTTGAACTTGACGACGAACCGGCACGCGCGGGACGAGCCGCCGTCGCCGTTGCCGCCGTCCCTCCTCCAGGCCCGGTAGCACGTCATGCCGGCGCCGACGAGGTCCTTCCGGCACGCCAACGGGTCGCTGTCGTCGACGACCAGC